>JAGDYQ010000052.1:1349354-1363997 GCA_021962125.1 Bulinus truncatus | reverse complement strand
AAATATGAAGATAAACTGTGATGTCTTGAAAACTAATTATGAATTATGCATTTTTTATATATTTGCATCATTATATAAGTGAGTTTTGAATTACTCTACATTTAAATTTAAATCTAGTCATTAATCTTTAATGCTTTAATAAGTTTAGTTTTATTTTGTGATTAACAAGAACTATAAAGCTAGGCTTAAAAACATCAACAATAAAAAGTTGAAATTAGGTTTATACTCAAAATTTTTAATAAAGAGGCTTTAAAGCAATGACCAGCAAAAGTATTTACCCCACCAAATGCTATCTGTTTGAGCTTTTATTTAAAACAACTACTTTGTTTTTTATTCTACTTTTGCTTTGGGACTTTGGTTTTCCATACCCCTTTTTTATTCAAGATAACAATCTTATGTTCTTGATTGCTAAAACCCACCCACAGGGCTGAAAGGTATTAATTAGTACTTAGTGGGAATGGCTCTTTTGAATTTATGGAAATTGGCAAGTAATGTTGTCATCTGTTTGAAAAAAAAGTCCTTCACCTTTAACTGTTACACTTTGTGTTTACATTTTATTTAAAATCTTTTATTGGCTTTGTCTAAAGTATTTATTAAAACCATTAAAACAAATTCAAAAAGAAAGCAACTTAGTTCCACTTAAATACCGAAAGATTCATTAGAGTTGATGAAGTGTACAAAAAATTTTTATTTGACTTGAAAAATATGATAAAAT
Organism: Bulinus truncatus; assembly: GCA_021962125.1. Classification (NCBI taxonomy): domain Eukaryota; kingdom Metazoa; phylum Mollusca; class Gastropoda; family Planorbidae; genus Bulinus; species Bulinus truncatus. The sequence continues at coordinate 1,363,282 of JAGDYQ010000052.1, read as the reverse complement.
ATAAATCATGTTGAATTGATTTAAATATTTCTGTCAAATATAATTGGGTTATTTCTGTTAAGCTGCTTACTTCATTGTTTAGGGGAAAGAAGCAAGTTCTAACAGTTTAAAAAAAGAAATGTTAATGTTTTTTTAAATTTTCATATTTATTCCTGAAGAAATTATTGCCTTATGCTAATTGATTATTTACTCATTTCCATCATCTATATGAATCAGGTCGAAATTAGGAAATTTTCAAATCGTTTTACAGCACCAGCACTTGCTCGAACTGTAAATTTCTTCAAAAGTTAATCTTTAATACGCAACCGATCAAGTAGTTTTGATTTGAGTCCAGATAAAATTGATTATTTCAGTCTTTTTAGCTTCTTGTTCGAAGGCACTTTGTGTCATTTTTTTCGCTATTTTATACATTAAAAAAAATTTAAATATACCATTTTACCAAACTGCTTTCAGGTATTTTTTATTTTCTTTATTCAGCAGTATTTGTTTTATAATGTGATATTCAATGATTATGACTATTTAAATGAATGAAAACTATAGGTTGTTTACGTTTCCCCCACCACTTTTAGATTATATAAGTATACTTTAAAGAAAATGCTATATTATAAGCTTTATGGTTGATGTAATTTCAGTACACCCACGTTACCAGAGCTTTTTGTATTTTTTATATATTGCAATATGTACTCAAAATCTCTTCGTAAACTCATTATAAGCATTTTTAATATGATTTCTTTATTCAACAAATACACAAAAAGTATTGCTGTCAGCTGTATACATGTAGTTGATTTCATTTAGCAGATCTTAACATATTTTTAATGGAGAAGAAACAAGAGGTGTCATAATAGTCATTTAGGAATTAACCCAAAGACAATCTATTCCCTTCAACAGCAAATGATTACTTGTATGTGTTGCTCATCTGATATTTCAAGTAATAAAATAAATTTAACAGAATAGTTAATCCACTTTGCAGCAAAGCTCTGGGCCTATTGTTTTTTTGTTCTTTAAATGATATCAAAACTCAAAGTTTTCTTTATTATACAAAAAACCTATGCTGTCAACTAGGATTACAGAAAGAGAAAATGTAAACAAACTAATGACTCTAATATATTTAAAAAATCAGCTTATACATGTAGTACTCTTCAGCTATCAACTAACTTAATGTAATATGTACATATTTTTCTTGATTTAGCTTATTAATTTTTTACTTGATATTTGTAATACCTATATTGGGAACCATTTCTATTTTGAAATTGTTGCAGCCAAATAAGATATGTTCTGGAAAAATTAATTATTTGCATAATGGAAAATGACAGATTGTGATGTAAAAATAAATATATTCAAGCTTGTTTTTTAAAAGATCTGTGCATTTATGGCTGGTGGAAAATTGGTGGTGGATACATTTACTATGTGATCATTTAATTAAATTATTTTTAAAGAAAGCTTTTAGTACTTAGTGGCCTCATACTTTTTTGGTAATCATAAAATTAAATGATACAATGTCTTGAACCTTGAAAACTTTTGAGTTGTAATAAAATTATTTAAAGAATTCAAACAGATATGTGTTTAAAATTGGTTTAATGTACTTTTTTAAAATCATTTTTAGTAATAATACAGTAGACCATTATTTTTCAACCTTTTTTTGTACCATACCCTACTAAAGGTTTATGAAATTCTTTTGCCACTTAAGTTAACAATTCAAGTTGTCTTTGTAGTATTTGACTGTTGTTTTTCAGCTGATTTTTTCAGCTCCCCCCCCTCATTATTTCTCACTTTATTACAGATATACCAATTGCTTTATATAGTCCATATCATTGGGAGACTAAATTGTTGAGTCCTTTTTATAAGTGATATTCTCAAAAAAGTTATTTAGGTGATGAAACATCAGAATTTGAATAGAAACATTTTTTCCATAACCATCCAATGCCCCAATAAACATTTTTACTAACACTGCCTAAAAGATAGTCTTATTAACTCAACTATAAAATCAAATAATGTCCATGTATGTGGTTTTAAAAATCATTGGCATGGAGAATGGCGAAATGATGCTACCAGCTCCATTTATTTATAATTTCCCTTGTTTCTAGCCACTTTCACCCCACGCTCCCCAAAATGATGAGCAATTTTAGCACAGAATATCATTACCTTTGATTAACTAACACATTACCAAAATCATAGGTATGCTTAGCACAGGTATCATTACCTTTGATTAACTAACACCTTAACAACAATTAACATTTGTAGTGGTTATGTATTACTTATTTTTATTTTGCATATTTGTCAAATATTAGTCTCCCTGGATTGAAGACACGACAAATAATGTCAATAACATTTAATAAGACAAGCAACTCCAAGTCACAAAGAAGAGCATGTCTCAATGTGATTTATTATGGTTACCAGGTAATTCATAAATGCATTATGGTTACCAGGTAATTCATAAATACATTATTCTCGAAAAAATTTTCTGAACTTATATATAGTCTGCAATTTTACACCAATGTAATAATTAGCATGCACATCTTACTTTTTCACACATTTCAGCAGTGAAAAAACAGCAATTTTTCACAGGTTAATTTCTATAAGCAGAATTATCTTTCCTGAAAAAAAAAACCAGGGAAAAACCGCATCTTTGTAACAACATTAATTAGCTGAAGTGTTTTTTTTTTTTGGTAAATAAATAAATACAATCAATCACATAAACAGAAAGTGAAAAAATAAAGAAATAAATGCAGTTTAAATTTATTTACATAGCGATATGATAAACTAATGATGACCTATGGACTATCTATTAAGAAATATCTTGTTTTTTGTCTTTTTTCTGGTGGCCCGGTCTCATACTGCCATTGACAGCAGGATTTTCTTCTGCACCCCTATATTAACTAACCCAGTTCTTTTTCTTTAACATGACAGCTTCAATATTCCCAAAGTACATGTATTTTTCAATGTCAAAACACTTAAGGGATAATAAGCTAAGACATACGTTTTAAAAGTCAATCTAATCTAAAACATTTAATAATTTGGTAACAATTATCTAAACATAAATAAAATTCGACATCATAATAGCTTTTTTTAAAGCAAACCCTATATTAAAAAAAGTTTAATTAATGCTGTAAGTTACTCTATGGCATAAATTAATATCTGTATTCCAGTATGAGAAAATGAATATAAAATGTTCATTAAATATTTAGTTGTACTTTAAAGTACAAATGAGGCAAGTTAGAAAAACTGCCCGTTAATAAAGGTTTTTTTAATTATTGGCTTAAAAAAGGATTTCTATATAGAAGAAACTTATAGATTTTAGATAATTTATAGCAAAATAAGCTACTATTTGAAACTTTTTCTAAGGTTGTAAATGCCGCATTTTTTATTATTATCTTAAAAAGTTACCACCTAATGGAATTTGAATATCATTATAGGATTTTTTTTTTTCCCCTTTTATGTACTATAAATTTAATAAACATCCAAATAGACATTAGTTCCCATTAAAAAAATGGAGGTAGCATAAAAGAGGTCACATACAGCATTGCTGAAATACACTCAGCATTTTTTAAATATGAACCTGATAAAACATCGTAATGTACAAAGATATTTAGTTAAATCTGTATCAAGTACAGCTAGTTAACTAAAATGAGTAAGAGTAAAAATACCCTTTGGCTGGAGGTTGCGAAGGTGGTGGGGGTGAAAAGTGGTGGGTGTTTCTTGGCCAATTCTCCTAATAACAAATCTACTCTTTGCCTCTGGAAAGCAGAACTGGCCTCTTCCTTTTTCTTAATTTTTTTATCTTTTACAGCAGGTTCTGCATTAAAGAAAAAATAATAATTGATTAGACAAAATAAATGTCCCCAGAAATAAAAATATCAACAAACCATTTTTAATATTTTAAAACCAACTGGCATATCCTTTGATTAAGTCATTTAAATACAAAAGTTATTTTTAAAAAAAAGTCTAGAGAACAAATAGTAATCAAGTTGGCAATTTGAAAGTGTTTTGTTCATGGAGTTTATATTCTGTTTGTCTGGATTTAAGTTTTTATCCCCTATTTGTGCACAATATTTTTATCAATCACATATCTCAATGTGTTTTAGAGGACCATACCTTTTCCTCTTTTTCTTTGAACTCCCATGAATATCCTCGAGGATGGGTGGAATCTAGCATATCCCTGAGCTGTAGATGACAGCAAAAGTTTTATTCTTTAAAAAGTATTAATACATGTATAAGGTTTTAAATGAGTCAGAGATGCCACATTCAAAATGAAGACTGACACATTAAAATTAATTAAAGGTTTGACTTACTGACTTATAGATAACTTACTCATACATTAAATTACATAGAAAATTATGAAGCAATGAAGTAATCAAACTAAGAATAATACATGTCTAGACAATTTATGTATATTTTCTATAGCAAATATATTAGATTTTTTTTTAGCATGGGTTGTTTGATGGAATGTTAGGAAAAAAAACTGTTCAATTGGATTAATCTACTTCCAATAAAAAGAAAATTTCTAGTTTAAAAAAAAGAAAATATTGCTAGTTAATTTTAACACATCATTAAATTAAAATTTGCAAAGTTCATAAGTCATAATTTTTTATGAGTTCACAAAATCAAGATACTTTAATCGTACAAAATTTGATCTGTTAGTATCTGAATGAAACATGAAAAAGTATATGTTTTATATTCTTAATAAAAATACATAATAATCCAACTGACCTTCTTCAAATGCTGACTGCAAGTTATGCAAGGTATTTAACTGCAGATGGGACATTAAGAAAAGAAAGATTTTATTAAGCTCAAAGGTTAAATTTACAAAAGGTTAATCGAAAGATCAGTGAAGATTTTTTAACAGAAAATGCATGACATATATGAAATACTGGATGCTTAATTTTGCTAGGTGACTGTGACTTGTTTATCAGAAACTTTATAAGGAAACTACCAATAAACAATTATTGAATGAATATGTACGGTATAAAAAGTATTTTAAATTCAGAAGTATTTTCTCAGAAGTTGTGTGTGGTCAACAAACAAGTGACCTATAGGTAATCTTAAAATCAAAAAAAACTTACACTCAATGAGTAAAATTTATTGAAAAGAAAAAGTAGGTTCAAAAGATTAGACGGGTGGTCGTGCGGTGTAGAGCGCTCGACTGTCGACCGGAGGGTCCCGGGTTCGAATCTCAGTAAGAACCTTGGGATTTTTTCAGGTCCTGGGGAAAGTCCCCAAGTCCACCCAGCTTTAAATGGGTACCTGACTTTAAGTTGGGGGAGTAAAGGCAGCTGGGCGTTGTGCCAACCACACAACCCTTTCATAATCCGAGGTTACAGAAACAGATGAATTCTACACTTCATCTGCCCCGATGGCCCATTAGGGTTAAGGGAACTTTACTTTACTTACTTACTAGTTTAAATAAGACCATGATTAAAAAAAAAAAAAAAAGAGTGATGAAAATAAACAAACCACCTCCATACTGAAATTCAATGACCATAAAAGAAACATTCAGTCTAAAGAAACAAAAGCTTTGTTGATGACTCACCAATCTGGAATTTACAACAGAACACAGATCTGGACTTTGATATACTGTGCCAGCAATAATGTAGTAGTCAGCAAGCGGCGTCACTAGTTTAAGAATGAAAGCAGTGTTGTTAATTAGCCAAAGATCATGAATAGTCAAATAAAAATACAGATACCCAAAGTGACATATTATTTTTAAACTGCTTACCCTGAGTAGGTGAGTGTCTATGCGGCTTTCGTATAACATACAAAACCGGCTCCTGAGCGTGTAAAAGAGAATACTCTAGCCCTGTCATGTTTCTGTCAAAATGATACATGTGGTAATTTGATGTAATTTATTATTTATTTTGTGGCCACCAAAATTTTAAATTAAATATAATAGAAATAAATTCATTTTAAGACCCAAGCACCTTTTTTTAACCAAAAAAGTGTTATGTTGTGAATAAAAATACTAAAGGACTATTAAAAAATTAATGCATGTAACTTAAGGAGGGGGTATTAAATATATATTATAAAGGTATGGATCCACTAAGACGAAAGTCCGGTATTCTAAGGGCATTGCGACCCCGGGCTCTGCTTGGCTGCAACGATATTCTAATGAGAACATGTACACCGGTCAGGAATTCCGCCACGCGAACAGCCGTGAAGTTTCCAGTTTCGCTGCTTGCAGAGTTTTTTCCATGAGAGCTACATTTTTTCGTCATGATAAACAAAAGCAAAATGGCTGCTTAGAAACGTCGATTGGAATAGAAAAAATGATTCACATTAGTGTATATTCATTAAAAACAACAACAACAAAGTGAATTTTTGACAGAAAAACATTAATTACTTTGAAGTTTTGGCCGGCAACAGTCTTTGTATATGAATTTCTGAAAGGAAAATATACATCGTCTATCTACATATTCTACAAATGAAATTTCTTTCGATCGAAGCGCTGTCTGAAAACATACATAAGAGCTATTAAATAAATGTTTGGCTGATCATGAAAACGAAAAAAAAAAAATGAACGGCTACCGATCGAATAAAAAGTTTAAAAAAAAAAAAACAGTTTTCCATTTCCAGCTACACAATTTATTTGTAATAAGAACAAAAGGCACACGGGATGCAGTATTTTCTGCTTTTCAAAGTATCGCTTTTTTTTTTCACTAGCAGGAAAAATGCGAAGTAATCATTAAAAAATCTTGTTTCCGGTGAGTTGTTTCCGGCACTCACCGTTTGGCCCCGGTGGATCTACAAGAGTTTCTCGTTAGTTGAAACTTTCACGCTGAACCTTCCGTGAAAGTGTTTCGTGTTGGTGGATCCAGAGCTTAAAATTTTGTAACGAAAAAAAGTGGGAAAAGGTAGTTTCTAAAGTTGAAAATGGAAATTTTTGTTCTGATCAGGCCACAAAAATACATAGCCCCACCCTCTTGAGATTTTTCTTTTTTTTTAAGAGATGTCAATTACTGATTTTACCAAACCGATTCATGAGGTATTTTCCTATTGGAATCTGTTGATTTGAAATGTCAGTTTTTCCACCACCCACATACTATTAATAGCCCAAAAGACCAACTTAAATCAAATTATTGTTTTGTTTTTAAGAGAAAAACATCTTTATACATTTAGTTAAAGCTGAATCAAGAAAGGAAAAATGTAATAATTAATAAAACTGACTCACAGCATCTGGTCCAGACTAAGCCTTTGCATTTTAATGGTTTCATTATTGCACGTCCTATCATAAAATGGATTTGAACGCTCTGAAAAATAGTCCAGGATGTTACTTTGATTAAGGTGAGGGACCCAAGCTGTATCATGCCATGATATACCTAAAGCGTTTCTGAAAAAAATACATATTAAAAAAAACATTATTTTTACAAATATAGACCCAAAAAATTTACTCAAATATAAAGAAAATAAATTTTACATTTTTTTTTAAACCTAGTTAACTTCTGTTCAAGATAAAACTATTGAAAAATGTAGTATCCATACAAAGTTTTTTTCAATAATATATATTTGTTCTATAGCAACTTAATTGTAATATTCTCAGCTGGTTTACAGAGAGTAGCCCAGGTCAATTGCCAATTTCTTTTTCCCACATGACATTAGGAATCTTTTCAGACTAACGGACATTCATGATTGCTCTCAAATAATATATTGCACAGGCGATTGAAGCAAAATATGCAAGACAGCTGCTGATGCTATAATATGGGCAAACCAGACAATAAGTTGAAAATAAGACAAATATAGATGCAAAATTTAGTATGAATGAGGAGATCGAAAATACAAAATTTACATACATAATACAGGCAACTGGTAACCCTAAATAAAATAATTAAGTCTCTGCCTTGTTAGTGCTACATCAATACTGACTTATAAAAGAAAACCAATTGCCAAAGATTTACACAAATCATGCCAGATGGTGAATATTTACACCTTTTCCTAAACTTTCACTGTATTTATATTTACATAGTGGCTACGGGACCAAGCACCGGGACTCTGTATTTTTTTCGGGGACCAGGGATAGATGCGCATGAGCTCTAGATGGACTATATTTTTTTACGGCTGTAATGTGCGCATGCGCGATAGCTGGACTCAGATTTTTTTTTCGAGGTCCAGCTATAGATATTGCTCCTCACCCTAACCCTAATCCCGAAAACAAAAAATATGTAATAATAAGCAGTCCATCAGCCGCGCATGCGCATCTATCCCTGGTCCCCGAAAAAAAAAAATATGGAGTCCCGGTCCTTGGTCCCGTAGCCACTTCGTGAGTATTTATGAGATATAAAAATATAGAAATATAATTATTGCACTGATTTCACTTTTCCATTAATCAACTGTCAGCTTAATTATTATAATAGTTTATAATGGTGCTATGAAATTTTAGTAAAAAAAATACTAATTATTTATCCTTCTAAAATTTAAATTTATGCTAAACCATAATGTAGAGACATACCAATAAACATACACACAAGTAAATATTGGTTTTAATGTAGTCTTTTTTTTTTAAAGCGATATTGCAGATTTACAAAGGATTCAAGTGGACTTTTTTTTATTTGCAAGTTGTCTATTTTTCTATACTATAATCACAAAAAGTTCAGAATGACTGTTCTATTCATTGGGGTTTATTTTCAGCTAACTCTAGCCCTGTGCAAGAGTTTCATCAGCCAAACATCTTTTATTTACTAATGAGAAGAGCAGATATTTGCGATACAAACTAAAGTCTTTGGCAAGCTTTGCTCAGATTGATATAACTCATGACACTGAGCAGCCCTGTAGCCAAGGGGGGGGGGCACTGGGGGGCCCGCTTAAAAAGAAGAAAAAGAGGAAAAAATAAAGAAAAGGTAACTAAAATGAGAAAGTACCCCCTTGCTGGGTATTGGTGCCCCCCCCGCTTACTTTGACCTGGCTACGGGCCTGACACTGAGTGACTGACAGACTTGTAAACAAAATTAATATAATAATATTTAAAATTTCGGGATTGATAACATGAAGTCATATGAAACAATTAGTAGTGAAGACAATTATATATTATGTAAAGCAATCAATGTTAAAATCAAACAACCTGTTTTATGATCCATTTGTACTTTCTAAGAGTCTAATAGTAACGTAGATACATGCATAGGACTTTTTGTGTGAATACCAAAGAATTTGCTTTAAAGTATTATAATATTTTCGCCTTTTTAAATAATATTTTTTGTTTTATTTTAATTATTTAGGTCTCAGGATTTTGTTCCATATAGACTATGGAACACCTTCTCAGAAAAAAAATATCTTTGAAGCAATTTCTTAAGCTTTAACGAGAATTTTTTTGACTCACTTTATTAATTGAAGGCCAATTGTTATCCGATTCATGTAATAATGGGCGTTACTTAGAAAAGGGGGGTCACCTCAGGTAGCTCTTACTTATCAGATTTAATCTGATAATATTTGAAATACGCCCCAGGTGCAGAGGCATAGCGAGGGATGGGCAAGGCAACCTGTGCCCGGGGCATTTTTTACCATTTTAATACTTTTTAGCGCCCCCCATTCGATAACCATATAATATTATATGTAAAATGTACCATTTGGCGCCCCTGAACCTCGGCGCCCGGGGACATATGTACCCATCCCTAGCTACGGCTCTGCCCAGGTGCCACCTTTTCTAGTTTCACTAGATGAGAGAGAGAGAGACTGACGGGACGGGCGGTCGGACAGCAGGCCCGTAGCAAGGGGGCACCTTTACTTTTTTTTTTAAGCGGGGGGAGGCACTTTCGGACCCACACCTAGTTGGAGGGGCAGTCTGTCGGACAGACTGGTAGATAGATAGATAGATAGATAGATAGATAGATAGATAGATAGATAGATAGATAGATAGATAGATAGATAGATAGATAGATAGATAGATAGATAGATAGATAGATAGATAGATAGATAGATAGAGGGATAGATAGATAGGTTTTTTGAAAGACATAAGATATTCGAAATAGAGAAAAGCCTTCACATTAACCGCTATATTTATCCCAGTGGGCCTACAAATAGATTTTGTAAATATTACATCAAATTAGGCAAAAATTCAGCTGCTGTCAGTTGTGTTGTTTTTTTCGTCGACTGAATTATATTATACGGTATATCTTTTGTCTTTTACACTCTTACAAATTTTCTATTAAAACTGAGTTGGTACACGACCAACCCACTCGCCCGCAACCACCCCGTTTTATATATTTAAAAAAAAACCCATTCCAATGGAGTACGCCCGTGTGTGAAGCGGATACTAATTTTTGTCGAAATCTCCCAGTATTTATTTTAATCATTAGTGTACATTTCTTGAAGATAAAAATCCCTAGGTAATAGCTATCTAAATCATATTTGACATGTCAGATTTAACTATCACTTAACAGTGGTGACAGAAACCACGTCTTATAGAAATATAGTATATAGCTTAACTTTTAACGACGTTGAACTTCTTCCAACACAGCCTAGAATTTTTTTAATTTTGCTTTTTTTTTTAAGAAAAAGAAAAATGATTCGTGTTACGATGCCCCGACCTGTTTGTTGCATTACTTTAATATTATTTACTATGTTTGGATTATCTCTTCTTCAGAATGTGTCTTCAAATAGTAAAATATTTTTTTTTAATTAAATTAAAATTCATAACAATTAAAATTAAGATAAGACTTATAATTGTAAAAAGTCTTAACAATAATATTAAGTACAGTCTGATACATGAACATTTTTTTTTCATAAAAACTTAACCCTAATCACAACTTCATAACTTGAATTCCATTTCCAGTCAGTTCTCCGTGATCTTAGATTTTTTTAAGTTACCCTGAATCCTGAAAATTAGGCTGCAATTTAATAATTAGGGCCATATTAATGTTATATAAAAGTAAAAGGAAGGCTTGATTATGTTTTGTTATTATTAATTTTGTTATTACTATTATAATATATTGTGTGGTTATCATTATTATGATTATTAATTGATTTACAATTACACCACTTTTAAAACCAGACAGCATTTGTGTGATAAATGGGAATTTTGAGTTGTATGATGTTACTTATCAAATTTGCTGCAACGACAAATTACAGAATCGTCTACGAGATCAGGAATGCTGTGGTAAGAATAATATGATGAATTAAGCCCATAGGCACCATTGCCTTAAATATTTTGTTGTTTACTTCTTTAAATTCATTAAACCTGTTAAGACAAATTAAGTATATATATATATATATATATATATATATTTTTTAATTTTACTAAGCCATTGTAATAGTTATAGTTAATTGAAATAATAGTTTAATAACTAATCATAACTTTTTATTCTGCCCAATATGAAACAGGAGGGAAAAAGTTCTACTACTATGATAGATCAATTTGTTGTAATGATACGGTTTCTGATCGTTTTGTTGCCAATTGTCAGTCTAACTCAGCAGTCTGCCATCCGCATTGCTCTCCTAATGATGTGCATTGCTCTGAGCAAGTATGCTGTGGAAACATGAAAATGTCTAAGTCCAATTCAAAGTGCTGCTTCAATAACAAGATTGACTTATCAGAACAACAGAGTGAGTAGTAGCCCATCAGTGGCATATTTTTTATGAATCAACATTTAAGTACCACATGTAAAAACATACAACACATTCAGAACATTAGAGAAGAAATCAATGGCTTTAAAAAACTTGAAATCTTATTTTATGTGAATATAATAAAATTATGAAACTTTTTATATTGCAATAATTTTAGAACCAATAATTAGTTTTAAATTTATGTGTTGTTCATTTTTGTTTCAACAAAATCATAGCAATATTTAAAAAAAAATAAATACTTAATTTCATTTAAATAATTAGCAAGGAATTATTATTTTTTTATTAGAGCTGGATATAGATTTTATCGATTGCTGTGGTGAAGCTCAAATATATGACGTTAGGATTGAAATTTGTTGTGAGAAGAATGTCTATCCGCTGTCATATGAAGGTAAAAATTTACAATGCTGTGGCACTAAATCTTTTATGCCCTGGAGGAACAGTTGTTTGGCAACGACTGATACTTTTGGAAAAAAAAAATACACTATTGGAGACAGTAATGAGGCTGTTTGTGGAGATGATCAAATCTATAACAGGTTGACAGCTGGTTGCTGCAAAAGTAAGTTTATTTTTTCATTGCATTTTTCCAATCAGTTAAAAAAATTATGACTACTCCCATCTACATGGTTTTTATGTAGTCACAATCCGCAATGCAAGAATTCTGTTGTGGCCTGTTCTCAAATTTTGACTTTTTTTCAGATGCCATTGTTGCTGTGCCAGAGATAAATAATTGGCAACCTAATCCTAATTTTGGTTGCTGTGACCACTTGCTGATGAACCCTTTGAAAGAAAAGTGTTGCAGAAAGCATCATTATTTTTATTTTGATTCACATCTTATTCCCAATAAAACAGAACTTGATTGTTGTGGTACAGGTACGCTCTTTGAAAAATATTAATTGTTATTCAATTGTCAAAGTTTTTAGTTATCTAAAATGGCATCTTTTTTTTTTTTTTAACCATAGGCTACTACAATAGATCAGCTGAGATTTGTAATAACGGGACTGTAGTTAAAAAGCAATTAGACAAGAAATTATGTGGCTACACTTATTATGATCCTAAAGTGGAAGGTTGCTGTGATTTTGTCATTTATGAGAAAAGAAATTCCAAATGTTGTAAAGGTACAACTCCAATTAAATTTAATCAAAGTTATTAGTATGCTATATGTTTATTGTTTTTTTTTAAATATACTTTATATATATATTCTGTAGTCATTCTGTTCTCACAGTCCCTGTTTTTTGTTGCTTTATTTCGTTCAAATTATACGGAAAGAGTGCATAATGAAAATAATTTCCCATTGTATTTTTTTGTCATTTTTCTTTATAGGAAGCACAAGGAGCGTCGCTAGACTAGAAGACAAATGTTGCAATGGTGTGGGAATGGATAAGAATCACATATGTTGTGAAGGCTTGTTAGCTAAAAAAAATCGCCAGGATGACGTCGATTGCTGCTTTTCCAATGATTTCACCAAAGCAAAGGCATACAGTAGAGCACTGGGTGAGCGGTGTTACCAAGGTAATATCATCAGCGGCTACAGGGAAGGCACTGAACCTTGTGGAGCCCATGGTTATTATGATCCCAGAATGGAGATATGTTGCAATAACAATGTTTTCAATGCATCATATGATTGTTGTGATGGGGAAGCCTACAAGAAAGAGAATCAAATGTGCTGCTTTGATAAAGTGCAAAATCTACCAACTGCTTTAGGAAAGTATGTCACAAAATTTACTCTACATTACATTTTCTGAGATAATGCTAAATTACTAATAAACTATAAAAAATAAGTTAGAACCAATGAATTTCATTTGAAAAAATTCTACTCTCATTTGTTTCAATGAAATTTGTATAAGGACAGAACTATTATAGTCCTTTGATAGGGAAATGCACCCTACTCTAATAAAATTTTATTTTAAATCATTTTACTATTATGATTTTTTTTAATAATGCAGCTGCTGTGATATTGATGAGAAAGCATACAGGTTCAATGACCAGTCTAATCCATGCAAGTCCCTCTGTGGCACTACTCTTTACGACAATGCTAAGGAAGTTTGCTGTGAAAATCAAATATACAGAGAAAAAAGAGATTTTGAATGTTGTGGAAATGCTTACATCAACATCAATAGGAAAGAATGGGCAGCTTGATAGACATCCATACAAAATAAGAGGCTATTTGAAGTGCTGTGCCAATAGAAAGCTATACAATGCCAAAGCATATTCTTGCAACACTCAAGGTTTGGTAAGTAAAAGAATGATTTGTTTGTTTTTCGGTAATCCTGTTGTGTTATTCTACTTTTAATCAATACATTAATTATTTATTTTAAATCTTCATAGGTAGTGCCAAAGTATACCAACCAATTGTGTCTGCCCAGATTTTTACAAAGTTTTCACAA
>JAGDYQ010000052.1:1335819-1348854 GCA_021962125.1 Bulinus truncatus | reverse complement strand
TGCTCATCATTAGGAGAGCAATGCGGAGGGCAGACTGCTGAGTTAGATTGACAATTGGCAACAAAGCGATCAGAAACCGTTTCATTACAACAAATTGATGTTTCTTTGAAGTAGAACGTTTTTCCTCCTGTATTATATTGGGCAGAGTAAAAAGTTATGATTAGTTATTAAACTATTATTTCAATTAACTATAACTATAACAATAGATTAGTACAATAAAAACAAAAATAATATATCTACTTAATTTGTCTAAATATAGGTTTAATGAATTTAAAGAAGAAAACAACAAAATATTTAAGGCATTGGTGCCTATGGGCTTAATTCATCTTATTATTCTCACCACAGCATTCCTGATCTCGTAGACGATTCTGTAATTTGTTGTTGCAGCAAATTTGAAAAGTATCATCATAAAACTCAAGATTCCCATCTATCACACAAACGCTGTCTAGTTCTAAAAGTGGTGTAATTGTAAATCAATTAACAATCATAATAATGATAACCACACAATATATTATAATAGTAAACATGCTAATAAATAATAACAAATCATAATCAAGCCTTCCTTTTACTTTTATATAAAATTAAAAACTATTAACTTGCAGCCCAATTTTCAGGGTAGTTTAAAAAAAATCTAAGACCATGGAGAACTGACTGGAAATGGAATTCAAGTTATGAAGCTATGATTAAGGTTAAGTTTTATGTAAAAATATGTTGATGCATCAGACTGTATTTAATATTATTAAGACTGTGACAAATTAAGACTTATAAAAAGTCTTATTACAATTATGTCTTATAATTATAATGTATTTTAATTAAAAAAATATTTTACTCTTTGAAGACACATTTTGAAGAAATAATCCAAACATAGCGAATAATACTAAAGTAATCAACCAACAAACTGGTCGAGACATTGTAACACGAATAATTTTTTTTTTTTTTTTTTTTAAAAAAGCAAAACTGTAGGCTGTGTTAGAAAGAAGTTCAACGTTTAAGTTTGGCTATATTTCTATAAGACGGGGTTTCTGTCACCACTGTTAAGTTATAGTTAAATCTAAAATGATTTAGATAGCTATTACCTGGGGATTTTATCTTCAAGAAAATTACACTAATGATTAAAATAAATACTGGGAATTTCGACAAAAATTAGTATCCGCTTCACACACGGGTACTCCATTGGAATGGGTTTTTTTATACATATAAAACGGGGTGGTTGCGGGCGAGTGGGTTGGTCGTGTTACCAACTCAGTTTAAGAGAAAATTTGTAAGAGTGTACAAGACAAAAGACATACCGTGTAGTTCAGACGTCGAAAAAAACAACACAACTGACAGCAGCTTAATTTTTGCCTTATTTGATTTACTATTTACAAAATCTATTTGTAGGCCCATTGGGATAAATACATAATACAGCGGTTAATGTGAAGGCCTTTATTTCGAATATCTTATGTCTTTCAAAAAACCTATCTATCTATCTATCTATCTATCTATCTATCTATCTATCTATCTATCTATCTATCTATCTATCTATCTATCTATCTATCTATCTATCTATCTATCTATCTATCTATCTATCTATCTATCTATCTATCTATCTATCTATCTATCTATCTATCTATCTATCTATCTATCTACCAGTCTGTCCAACCGCCGTCCGCCTGTCTCTCTCTGCCTGTCTCTCTCTATGCCTGTCTCTGCCTATCTGTCTGTCTGTCTCTCATCTCGTGAAACTAGAAAAGGTGCCACCTGGGACGTATTTCAAATATCATCAGATTAAATCTGATAGTAGGAGCTACCCGAGGTGACCCTCCCCCCTCCCACCTTACAAATAACGCCCATGGGTCACATGAATCGGATAACAATTGGCCTTCAATTAATAAAGTGAGTCCAAAAAAAGTCTCGTTACAGCTTCAAAAAATTTCTTTTTTTCTGAGAAGGTGTTCCATAGTCTATGGAACAAAATCACGAGACAAAACAAAAGGTTGTAGGATCACACGTAGAATACAACATTTAAAAAGGCGAAAATATTATAATACTTTAAAGCAAATTCTTTGGTATATTTTAACGCTCTTCAATTTTCACACAGTAAAGTCCTAAGCATTTATCTATGTTACTATTAGACTCTTAGAAACTACAAATGGATCATAAAACAGGTTGTTTGGATTTTAACATTGATTGCTTTACATATATAATTGTCTTCACTACTATTTTTTCACATGGCTTCATGTTATCAATCCCGACATTTTAAATATTATTATATTAATTTTGTTTACAAGTCTGTCAGTGTCATGAGTTATATCAATCTGAGCAAAGCCTGCCAAAGTAGTGCCAAAGACTTTAAGTTTGTTAGTTTGTATCGCAAATATCTGCTCTTCTCATTAGTAAATAAAAGATGTTTGGCTGATGAACCTCTTGTACAGGGCTAGAGTTAGCTGAAATATAAACTCCAATGAATAGAACAGTCATTCTGTACTTTTTGTGATTATAGAATAGAAAAATAGACAACTTGCAAGTAAAAAAAACAAAGCCCCATTGAATCCTTTGTAAATAGTCTCTGCAATATTGCTTTAAAAAAAATAAGACTCCATTAAAACCAATGTTCACTTATGTATGTGTTTATTGGTATGTCTCTACATTATGGTTTGGGATAAATTTAAATTTTAGAATGAATAAATAATTAGTATTTTTTTACTAAATTTCATGGCGCCAATATTATTGCCAATATAAACTATTATAATAATTAAGCTGACGGTCGATTAATGGAAAAGTGAAACAAGTGCAATAATTATATTTTTATATCTCATAAATATAAATACAGTGAAAGTTTAGCAAAAAGGTGTAAATATTCACTTTCTGACATGATCTGTGTAAATCTTTCGCAATTGGTTTTCTTTTAAAAGTCAGTATTGATATAGCACTAACAAGGCAGACTTAATTATTTTATTTAGGGTTACCAGTTGCCAGTATTTTGTATGTGCATTTTGTATTTTCGATCTCCTTGTTCATACTAAATTTTGCATCTATATTTGTCCTTATTTTCAACTTATTGCCCGGTTTGCCCATATTTTAGCATCAGCAGCTGTCTTGCGTATTTTGCCTCAATCGCCAGTGCAATATATAATTTGAGAGCAATCACGAATGTCCATTAGTCTGAAAAGATTCCTAACGTCATGGAAAAAGAAATTGGCATTTGATTTGGGATACTCTCTGTAAACCAGCTGAGAATATTACAATTAAGTTGCTCTAGAACAAATATATATTATTGAAAATAACTTTATGTGGATACTACATTATTTCAATAGTTTATCTTGAACAGAAGTTAACCAGGTTTAAAAAAATGTCAATTTATTTTTCTTCATATTTGAATTTTTTTGGGGTCTAAATTTGTAAAAAAAAAATTTTTAATACATATTTTTTTTTTTCAGAAAATTTAGGTATATCATGGCATGATACAGCTTGGGTCCCCACCTTAATCAAAGTAACATCCTGGACTATTTTTCATGAGCGTTCCTAAATCCATTTTATGATAGGACATGCAATAATGAAACCATTAAAATGCAAAGGCTTAGTCTGGACCAGATGCTGTGAGTCGGTTTTATTAATTACTACATTTTTCCTTTCTTGATTCAGCTTTAACTAAATGTATAAAGATATTTTTCTCCTTTAAAACAAAACAATAATTCTATTTAAGGTGATCTTTGGGGCTATAAATAGTATGTGGGTTGTGGAAAAACTGACATTTCAAATAAACAGATTCCGATAAGAAAATACCTCATGAATTGTTTGGTAAAATCAGTAATTGACATCTCTTTCATTATTATGCTTTAAAAAAAAGAAAAATCTTAAGAGGGTGGGGCTATGTATTTTTGTGGCCTGATCAGAATGAAAATTTCCATTTTCAACTTTAGAAACTACCTTTTCCCACTTTTTTTCATTACAAAATTTTATAATATATATTTAATACCCCCTCCTTAAGTTACATGTATTGATTTTTTAATAGTCCTTTAGTATTTTTATTTTTTATAAAAAAAAAATTCACATTTGCTAGAAACATAATTTTTTATGTGTGCGCAAAATATGTACACAAAGAAACCTCATTTTGAAAGTATGTCACAACATAACACTTTTTTGGTTAAAAAAGGGTGCTTGGGTCTTAAAATGAATTTGTTTCTATTATATTTAATTTTAAATTTTGATGGCCACAAAATAAATAATAAATTAGATCAAATTACCACATGTATCATTTTGACAGAAACATGACGGGGCTAGAGTATTCTCTTTTACATGCTCAGGAGCCGATTTTGTATGTTATACGAAAACAGCATAGACACTCACCTACTCAGGGTAAGCAGTTTAAAAATATATGTCACATTGGGCATCTGTATTTTTATATTACTACTCATGTTCTTTGGCTAATTAATAACACTGCTTTCATTCTTAAACTAGTGACGCCGCTTGCTGACTACTACATTATTGCTGGCACAGTATATCAAAGTCCAGATCTGTGTTCTGTTGTAAATTCCAGATTGGTGAGTCATCAACAAAGCTTTTGTTTCTTTAGACTGAATGTTTCTTTTATGGTCATTGAATTTCAATATGCAGGTGGTTTGTTTATTTTCATCACTCTGTTTTTTTTTTTAATAATGGTTTTATTTAAATTGACATGTCTAATCTTTTGAGTCTACTTTTTCTTTTCAATAAATTTAACTCATTGAGTGTAAGTTTTTTTTATTTTAAGACTACCTATAGGTCACTTGTTTGTTGACCACACACAACTTTTGAGAAAATACTTCTGAATTTAAAATACTTTTTATACCGTACATATTCATTCAATAATTGTTTATTAGTAGTTCCCTTATAAAGTTTCTTTTAAACAAGTCACAGTCACCTAGCGAACTTAAGCATCCAGTATTTCATATATGTCATGCATTTTCTGTTAAAAAATCTTCACTGATCTTTCGATTAACCTTTAGTAAATTTCACCTTTTAGCTTAATAAAATCTTTCTTTTCTTAATGTCTCATCTGCAGTTAAATACCTTGCATAACTTGCAGTCAGCATTTGAAGAAGGTCAGTTGGATTATTATGTATTTTATTAAGAATATAAAACATATACTTTTTCATGTTTCAATCACATAATACATACTAACAGATTAACATCAAATTTTGTACGATTAAAATATCTTGATTTTTGTGAACTTCAGCAAAAATTATGACTTATGAACTTTGCAAATTTTAATTTAATGATGTGTTAAAATTAACTAGCAATATTTTCTTTTTTTTTAAACTAGAAATTTTCTTTTTTTCAAGTAGATTAATCCAATTGAACAGTTTTCTCCAACATTCCATCAAACAACCCATGCTAAAAAAAATCTAATATATTTGCTATAGAAAATATACATAAATTGTCTAGACGTGTATTATTGTTAGTTTGATAACTTCATTGCTTCATAATTTTCTGTGTAATTTAATACATGTGATGCTATCTATAGTCAGTAAGTCAAACCTATAATTAATTTTAATGTGTCAGTCTTCATTTTGAATGTGGCATCTCTGACTCATTTAAAACCTTATACATGTATTAATACTTTTTAAAGAATAAAACTTTTGCTGTCATCTACAGCTCAGGGATATGCCAGATTCCACCCATCTCGAGGATATTCATGGGAGTTCAAAGAAAAAGAGGAAAAAGGTATGGTCATCTAAAACACATTGAGATATTGATTGATAAAAATATTGTGCACAAATAGGGATAAAACTTAAATCCAGACAAACAGAATATAAACTCCATGAATAAAACACTTTCCAATTGCTAACTTGATTACTATCTGTTCTCTAGACTTTTTTAAAAATAACTTTGTATTTAAATGACTTTATCAAAATATGCCAGTTAGTTTAACATTAAAAATGGTTTGTTGATATTTTGATTTCTGGGGACATTTATTTTGTCTGATCAATTATTATTTTTTCTTTAATTTGTAAAGATTTTGAGTGCATGTTTATAGAATGGGGGCACATTTTAATGACATTTTCTTTAATGCAGAACCTGCTGTAAAAGATAAAAAAATTAAGAAAAAGGAAGAGGCCAGTTCTGCTTTCCAGAGGCAAAGAGTAGATTTGTTATTAGGAGAATTGGCCAAGAAACACCCACCACTTTTCACCCCACCACCTTCGCAACCTCCAGCCAAAGGTATTTTTACTCTTACTCATTTTAGTTAACTAGCTGTGCTTGATACAGATTTTACTAAATATCTTTGTACATTACGATGTTTTATCAGGTTCATATTTAAAAAATGCTGAGTGTATTTCAGCATGTGACCTCTTTAATGCTACCTCCATTTTTTAATGGAACTAGCTGTCTGTTTGGATGTTTATTAAATTTATAGTACATAAAAGGGATAAAAAAAAAAGTCTATAATGATATTCAAATTCCATTAGTGTAACTTTTTAAGATGGTTAGAAGCAGTTGTTGCATTTACAACCTTATGAAAAGTTCAAACATAGCTTATTTTTGCTATATATTATCTAAAATCTATCAGTTTGTTCTATATAGAAATCCTTTTTAAGCCAATAATTAAAAAAAAACCTTTATTAACTGGCAGTTTTTCAAACTTGCCTTATTCGTACTTTAAGTACAACTAAATATTTAATGAACATGTAACTTACAGCATTAATTAAACTTTTTTTTAAAGTATTGTTTGCTTTAAAAAAGCTAATATGATGTCGAATTTTATTTATGTTTAGATAATTGTTACCAAATTATTAAATGTTTTAGATTAGATTGACTTTTAAAACGGATTTATGTATTTAATATTATTTATATATTTGATACAATTACTTTTTAGTTTTAGATTAGGAATTGTCATTATGATTGTTGTCAGTTTACAATATGAAAATTCAATATCTTGTAAAAAAAACAACATAGCTTTAGTTATTTGGAATTATACATGTATCACGATTATCATCTTATATTCAAAACCACATAAAAACTATATTTAACTGTTTATTTTGTAGCTGCCATCATTATACATGTACATATTTCATTTAAACATGCCATTTACATTTGGTTGAAAAAATATGTCTTAGCTTTTTATCCCTTAAGTGTTTTGACATTGAAAAATACATGTACTTTGTGACTATTTCAGCTGCTCATGTTGAAGAAAACAAATCAGAAGTGAAGACAGAGAAAACAGAAGAAAAACCTGCTGTCAATGGCAGTATGAGACCGCCACCAGAAAAAAGACAAAAAACAAGATAATACTTAATAGATAGTCTTTAGGTCATCATTAGTTTCTCATATCACTATGTAAATAAATTTTAACTGCATTTATTTCTTTATTTTTTTCAATTTCTGTTTATGTGATTGATTGTATATATTTATTTACCAAAAAAAAAAAACACTTCAGCGTATGAATGTCATTATAAAATATAAAAAAAAATCTCTAGTTTTTTGGTTTTTTTTTCAGGAAAGATAATTCTGCTTATAGAAATTAACCTGTGAAAAATTGCTGTTTTTTTTTTTTCACTGCTGAAATGTGTGAAAGTAAGATGTGCAAGCTAATTATTACATTGGTGTAAAATTGCAGACTATATATAAGTTCAGAAATTTTTTTTGAGAATAATGCATTTATGAATTACCTGGTAACCATAATAAAAACACATTGAGACATGTTCTTTGTGACTTGAGTTGCTTGTCTTATTAAATGTTATTGACATTATTTGATTGTCGTCTTCTATCCAGAAGATGACTAATATTTGACAAATATGCAAAATAAAATAAGTAATACATAACCGCTACAAATGTTTATTGTTGTGACAGTGTTAGTTAATCAAAGGTAATGATACCTGTGCTAAGCATACCTATGATTTTGGGTAATTTGTTATTGGAAAATGGTTAATAAAAAATGGTAAATAAACGGAGTTGGTAGCATCATTTTGCTATTCTCCATGACAATGATTTTTAAACCACATACATGTACATTATTTGATTTTATAGCTATGGGCAGTGTTAGTAAAAATGTTTATTGGGGCTTTGGATGGTTATGTGTTATAAATGTTTCTATTCAACTTCTGATGTTTCATCACCGAAATAACTTTTTTGAGAATATCACTTATAAAAAGGACTCAACGATTTAGTCTCCCAATGTTATGGACTATATAAAGTAATTGGTATATCTGTAATAAAGTGAGAAATACGCAGGGGGGGGGGTTGAAAAAAATCAGCTGGAAACAACAGTCAAATACTACAAAGACAACTTGAATTGTTAACTTAATTAAGTGGCAAAAGAATTTCATAAATCTTTTAGTAGGGTATGGCACAAAAAAAGGTTGGTAAATAATGGTCAACTGTATTAGTAGTAAAAATGATTTTAAAAAAAGTACATTAAACCAATTTTAAACACATATCTGTTTGAATTCTTTAAATAATTTTATTACAACTCAAAAGTTTTCAAGGTTCAAGACATTGTATAATTTAATTTTATAATTACCAAAAAAAAGTATGAGGCCACTAAGTATTAAAAGCTTTCTTTAAAAATAATTCACTGAAATAATCACATTGTGCACGCATTCACCACCAATTTTCCACCAGCCATAAATGCACAGATCTTTTAAAAAACAACCTTGAATATATTTATTTTTACATCACAATCTATCATTTTCCATTATGCAAATAATTAATTTTTTTCAGAACATATCTTATTTCAAAATAGAAATGTTTCCCAATATATATTACAAATATCAAGTAAAAATTAATAAGCTAAATCAAGAAAAAATATGTACATATTACATTAAGTTATTGGATAGCTGAAGAGTACTACATGTATAAGCTGATTTTTTAATATATTAGAGTCATTAGTTTGTTTACATTTTCTCTTTCTGTAATCCTAGTTGACAGCATCATAGTTTTTATGCATTAAAGAAAAACTTTTAGTGCTGATGTCATTTAAAGAACAAAAAAACAATAGGCCCACAGCTTTGCTGCAAAGTGATTAACTGTTCTGTTAAATTTATTTTATTACTTGACATATCAGTTGAGCAACACATACAAGTAATCGGCTGTTGTTGGAAAGGGAATAGATTATCTTGAAGGTAATTCCCTAAATGACTACATGTATTATGACACCTCTTGGTTCTTCTCCATTAAAAATATGTTAAGATCTGCTAAATGAAATCAACTACATGTATAGAGCTGATAGCACTAATTTTTTTGAAAATGGTGAATAAAGAAATCATTAAAATGCTTATGATGAGTTTACGATGAGATTTTGAGCAGATATTGGCAGTGAGATAACATATAAAAAAATCATAATTGCAATGTACTAATTCATCAATAAGTCATTTATTAAGGCTCTTTCTTTAAATAACGCACATAATCTAAAAATGGTAAATCTGTGTATAAACAAACCCCATTATTTTCATTCAATAAATATTTTATAATCATTTAATATCACATTATAAAGGCTGATTTCATTAATGGAAATATACAATGTACTTTTATGCTGTCAGTGAAACGAAAGATGAATTAGTTATAATGTGTTCAGTTTAGTACAAATGATTACACGAAGCGTCTGGTCAAAGGCTGTGCAGACTGAAAGACCAATTTTATCTGGACTCCAATCAAAACTACTGATTGGCTGCGTGGACAGGGTAACATTTTGTAAGGGTCTACATTTCAGCAATACCAACGTCAAGTCCATCAGTATCTTTTCTGGATCTGGACGATGGATATGAGCTGTGAAAATTAGTAAATACTTAATTAGTACACAAAATAATTCTTTCAGGATAACATGAAAATTTAAAAAAAACATTAACATTTCTTTTTTTTAAACTGTTAGAACTGCTTCTTTCCCCTAAACAATGAAGTAAGCAGCTTAACAGAAATAAGCCCAATTATATTTGACAGAAATATTGATTAATCTTAACATGATTTATATTTTATATATTTTCAAGTCAAATAAAAAAAAAATTTTCACACTTCATCAACTCTGATGGACCTTTCCGGGTAAGGGAACTAAAATTGTTTTTTTTAATCTCATTTTTATCACTAAATAAATACTTTATTATGCTAAACATGGATTTTAAATAAATGCAACACAAGTTGTAACAGTTAAAAGGTAAAGGACTTTTTTTTAAACAGATGACAAATATTACTTACTGTCAGAGATGGCTATTGAGCTACTTATTATTACTTCTTTCTTTTATTTTAACCATAGACTGAATCGCACAAACACTTTCAATAAAAGACTATAAGTCAAGTTGACACAAATATGACACTGATCATCGCTTTATTGAATGTAATACACGTCACAAATACTTTACAACATGTTCAATATGTTTAATCCTCGAAGCATAATGCTAAAACCCCCGGTCACAAAGTTCATCAATTCAAACAAGTCTACCTAACACTAACAAACTATATAACACGGACGATCTACGCTCAGCGATTCCCCTCAACAATCCCTTCCGAACTGACTTTACGTTTTCTTATATAGGCTAGCTGGACAAAGCATCCTATCATTCTAAAGTCTCCCATTCACTGCATAATTAAGAGTTTGGTGAACCTAGCAGACTAAACGTGACATCGCACTTCTAATGTTAATTGAATTCTTCCCCACTGACACATTGTTTCTTGCCTTGATTTATTTGTAGCACAGCCCTACCCTGAACTTATGAACCTGCCCACGTCTACGCCTCTTTCTGAATTCTGCATTGACACTATTCTTTGTCTAAAATCCCCCTACCTCGTTAAAGTGAATGGGTTCTGTCTCCCCCATCTCATATCAAATTACATTAAACTGTCCCAAAGCTTGAACTAAAGTTCACCTACATCCTGACCTACTTTCACTGTCCTGACACTTACTATTTCCATAAATTCAAAGAGCCATTCCCACCAAGTGTCATGAACACATCTCTGTTCTGTGGTAAGTGTCGCGCCAACCACACTGTTGATTTGTGAGCCTGAATAGTAAATAGAAAGTATCCAAGTTAAAAAAACAGAAGCATAATTAAAAAAAATAAAGGTTTTAAAACAAAAGCCCAAACAGATACAGTGGGTAGAGGTAAAATGGTTGCTAACACATTACTTAAAAAGTCCCTTTTTTAACAAAAATTCATACTAGAAGATAAACTTTATTTTAACTTTTTTTTTTAGATAATTTTAAGTTCTATTTTAGATCCCTAATGCAGGGGTGGGCAAACTTTTTCTACGGAGGGCTACATTGAAAACTTGATTTTTATCGGCGGGCCGCATATATATTTTATCTACTTAATTACAATTTACAACGTATGCAAATATGAAGTAAAGATAATTTATCATTTTATTTCACATTCACATTATACCTTAAGATACAAACTTAATCAGCTGCTAATTTAGTAATAAGACTTTACTATTCATAATTATTTTAACAAAAGAACTGACTTGAACTTCTATTTCAGGTCATAATCTGTTTATAGCTGTCAAGTAGCTCTAAGTAATATTCTGGATCAATAAAACCGATTTAATATCACTAGATTCAAATGAAATAGTCAGAATAAAATGTAAAAAATATAGCAAAAACTCCAAACAAAGAGAATTAACATCGACATAGGATTGTAACTTGTACATGCAAACGGGCCGCATAATATACTCTGACAGGCGGCTTGCGGCCCACGGGCTGTAGTTTACCCACCCCTGCCGTAATGGATCACAAAATAAAACTACACACAACCTTATTTCAAAGTTGATGTATTTAAATGTATTTTAAAGTGAAACTTACTGTATATAAATGATAAAAATATAAAAAATGCATAATTCATAATTAGTTTTCAGACATGACAGTTTATCTACATTTTTGGTAAGCACTCAGCAGAAAGACTTGCATAATCCTCAACAAAGTAAATATGGCTTTTATTCATTAAACTATTTACCCTTTCAGTTAAACTGGCAAAACCTTTGCTTGGGTGCTGTGTCCTCATGTCAAATACATGAAACTTGGATTCTAGTGTTGTTGCTACCAACTTATTCATAGGAATATCTTTACGATCAAACTCTAAACAACAGACCTGTTTGCCAATGGGAAAAAAAAAATCAGAACAGATTTAATTTACTTAGTCAATTCTGCCAAAGTATAGATATTTATTCTACAGATTATTTAGCCTGTTTTAGTCTTTATTATGTCTAAGGCTGTATTTTATTTAATCTTTGTAAAAAAAATTCCAAACAGAGTGAACATATACATGTGTAGAAATATTTTACCCCGTTTTTCACATTTGTTTCCCATTTTAAAGACATATTCCTCAGGTCAAATAATTTGATGTCTCCATTGTCATAGCCAGCAGCTACACATCGCTCTTGACCATTATAAGAATCACCTGCAGGTGAAAAAAAAGATTGAAAATATGATGGATAACATGAAATGCCAGTGTCTGACACCACCGTTGTACACAAAGGATAAATTTAGTAGTTCAAATCTGAATACTTACAACTAAAGCTTACTGCATTTTAAAGATTAGTCTAAAAAAGACTTTTAATCAGTTCATTTGAACTTTGTCAAAAATACATTATTGTACGAAAACTTATCTCGCAAAAAAATATTTTCTTCACACTTTTTTCTTATAAATTAATACAACAATAACTCACCAAATGCAACAGTCCAACAATCTCTTCTGGTTTCTCCTTCACCAGGTTCCATGGTGGCCACTGGGTCATTTTTCTGCCTTGGGTCCCAAACTTTGACAGTGCCTGAAAAACAAATGAAAAATAGAATTTATTTATCCGTGATGTAATTTGCTATATCAGAAGATTAAAAAAAACAAATGTAAAAATAGAATTTATTTATCCGAGATGTAATTTGATATAGCAGAAGATTAAAAAAACAAATGTAAAAATAGAATTTATTTATCCCAGATGTAATTTGATATAGCAGAAGATTAAAAAAACAAATGTAAAAATAGAATTTATTTATTCCAGATGTAATTTGATATAGCAGAAGATTAAAAAAGCAAATGTAAAAATAGAATTTATTTATCCCAGATGTAATTTGATATAGCAGAAGATTTAAAA
>JAGDYQ010000052.1:1231374-1335319 GCA_021962125.1 Bulinus truncatus | reverse complement strand
TGCACCAATCTTAACTTAAAAGTCTCTCTATCCAATTTATCTCCAAGACTTTTTTCTCAATTAAAAAAAAAAAAGTCACAATCACTCTATTATAATTTTGTTTTAAACTAACAATTTGGGGCTGTGGTAAATTCTTTCGTTTGTAAACACAGATCAAGAGAACAAAAAAACTTTTTGGATTATTTTAGAAATTTATGATTGCTGAGTTTTAGATTAAATGTATTATACCAGCAGAAAATAATCATTATTTGAAAGGTTTTATATGATGTTTATGACATTAGAATGAGGGAGGTCATTGACCTAAATTTAAATGACATCAGTAGTTTGATAAGTCATACTTTATTCATATATGTTCTGGAAAATCAAAAATTACTCTTGAAATGAGCATGCTAGAATTAGAAAAACATTTAACTATATCTAAACAAAATCATTTTCAAATCAATAACAAATATTTTTTTTATTAAAATCTTTTTATTTTCATAAGAAGGTTTGACAATGAATAGATTAACTTAAAAATAAAACATATCAAAATGTATAGGAAACAAAATCATTAAATCAATGTCATTTTATGAAACAAAATGTTTTCAAACAGCTCTTGTTGAATGCATCTATGCATAACTTTATGAAAAAAATAACATGTCATTGCAACAAACATAAACACCATATATTCAGAGCCGTAAACCAAGTTTACTTACATTTGCATTCTCATCACATCTAATCCACCAAAGTTATTTTTAATCAACCATTATCAGATCTGTTTGTCACATGCACTACTGATAAAGCCATTCCAGACAGTACCAAAATACATTTACAGCAACATTATTTTTTGTATGATTCTTGTTTATACAGACTAGGATTGAGTTATTAGAGTGTACAAATATGATAGTTTTTATAATGAAAAGGCATATAATTTTTTATAATGTAATAAAAAAATAAAAAGAGTAAAACAAATATTGTTTACTTCAGATGATTATTCATCAACCATTATATTTATTTCTCACCTGAGTTTGTGCTTAAGTATCTATAATAAAGTAAAAATGAGAACAACAAAGTTTATATGTTTACAATATAACAAAATTAGAATTTACTACTTTCCAGGAATAAACAACAACAAATAAGTCATAAATAGAAACAGAAAAGGAAATTTCGCGATTAAAAGTGAATAAAGATGTACACGAAAAAAAAGCTATACAATTAAAAAAAAAATAAAGCTTCAGAATAAATGATTGTCAAATGATCTTTAAAACATCATTGATCATTTAAGTACAATAATATTTACATACCGAAGAACACAAATAATAGGAGTATTATTTATAGCACTAGATAAAATATAAGCTATACATGTATAAAAGCTTATTACTACTTGAAGCTAAAACAATAAGTAGGTAACAATTCTATTCCTATTATTTTCCATTATCCATATAACCATCTTCCAGTGTTCAATTCTGATATCTACTTTTTATATATACATATCACATTATAAATAGAAACAATGGTTTGAATTAGGTTGCAGCAAAAAGATGAAGTTATGAAATTGGCTTCTATACAAAGCAACAATTGGTTGAATAAAAAAAAAAAAAAAATTAAATGATCCAAGTAAGAAAAATAATCTAATAACGTCTAAGAACTATACATCTGAAAACCACATTGCAGCTGGTAATTAAGCTATTTACACATTTGTTAAATACAACTATGAGACAATGGCAATTCAAAATAGCTGCCTAACAATACAGATACATTCTTTACACACCATGGTCACAGATTTCTCTATTAAGTTGACTTCAATTTACAGGATGCTATTTCTTGCTCACGTTTTGGTGTATGCTTAAATAAAAATACCCTGGAATCAGGGCCTATGTTCACAATGTTTGCAGCTGGCTCGGAGTCAAAGAAAACCATCACCCTGGTTTTGGCTTGCAAGTGCTGGGTACACTTTGCACTCACTGTCTTGTAGACCTCCACGTGAAAAGTTAATGAAGCATAACTTGTAAATTTATCTGCTGAGCCACCAATGTTTTTACTGATCCCGATGTCTGCTGTGAAATAAATGTTCAAAGTATCTGTGTCTGAACTGTTCTGAATGGTGATGCTCACCTTTTCTATTATGCCTCTGACACCTGTTATGTGAGGGTAAACATAAACTTAGGTCAAAAGCATTCATAAAAAAAAAGCCAATTAGCTAATAATTCATGAAAACCAACAATAACCCAGCCTACCGATCAAGCCTAAGGGGATAAAACCTATGCAAATGTTTTTGCAGGCTACTAGTAATTAATATTGTACTTTCAGCTAATCAAATTTTTTATTTACCAATATTGATTTTTTTTTTTCCAATAGCGATTCACTTTACTCAAATATGACAAAACAATTAAATCTAGCTGATAAAATATTTTTCACATTGGTATTAAAATTTCAATTTGTTTAAAAAAAATTAGAAAAATAAAAAATTTCATATACTTACCATAAGTAGAATTACATGAGAGAAGTTTAGTTTTGTGAAAACTTTGTAAAAATCTGGGCAGACACAATTGGTTGGTATACTTTGGCACTACCTATGAAGATTTAAAATAAATAATTAATGTATTGATTAAAAGTAGAATAACACAACAGGATTACCGAAAAACAAACAAATCATTCTTTTACTTACCAAACCTTGAGTGTTGCAAGAATATGCTTTGGCATTGTATAGCTTTCTATTGGCACAGCACTTCAAATGGCCTCTTATTTTGTATGGATGTCTGTCAGCACAACATTCTTTCCTATAGATGTTGATGTAAGCATTTCCACAACACTCAAAATCTCTTTTTTCTCTGTATATTTCATTTTCACAGCAAACTTCCTTAGCATTGTCATAAAGAGTAGTGCCACAGAGGGACTTGCATGGATTAGACTGGTCATTGAACCTGTATGCTTTCTCATCAATATCACAGCAGCTGCATTATTAAAAAAAAATCATAATAGTAAAATGATTTAAAATAAAATTTTAATTAGAGTAGGGTGCATTTCATTTATCAAAGGACTATAATAGTTCTGTCCTTATACAAATTTCATTGAAACAAATGAGAGTGGAATTTTTTCAAATGAAATTCATTGGACATCTTTATTTTTTATAGTTTATTAGTAATTTAGCATAAACTCAGAAAATTGAGAGAAAATTTTGTGACATACTTTCCTAAAGCAGTTGGTAGATTTTGCACTTTATCAAAGCAGCACATTTGATTCTCTTTCTTGTAGGCTTCCCCATCACAACAATCATATGATGCATTGAAAACATTGTTATTGCAACATATCTCCATTCTGGGATCATAATAACCATGGGCTCCACAAGGTTCAGTGCCTTCCCTGTAGCCGCTGATGATATTACCTTGGTAACACCGCTCACCCAGTGCTCTACTGTATGCCTTTGCTTTGGTGAAATCATTGGAAAAGCAGCAATCGACGTCATCCTGGCGATTTTTTTTAGCTAACAAGCCTTCACAACATATGTGATTCTTATCCATTCCCACACCATTGCAACATTTGTCTTCTAGTCTAGCGACGCTCCTTGTGCTTCCTATAAAGAAAAATGACAAAAAAATACAATGGGAAATTATTTTCATTATGCACTCTTTCCGTATAATTTGAACGAAATAAAGCAACAAAAAACAGGGACTGTGAGAACAGAATGACTACAGAATATATATATAAAAAGTATATTTAAAAAAAAACAATAAACATATAGCATACTAATAACTTTGATTAAATTTAATTGGAGTTGTACCTTTACAACATTTGGAATTTCTTTTCTCATAAATGACAAAATCACAGCAACCTTCCACTTTAGGATCATAATAAGTGTAGCCACATAATTTCTTGTCTAATTGCTTTTTAACTACAGTCCCGTTATTACAAATCTCAGCTGATCTATTGTAGTAGCCTATGGTTAAAAAAAAAAGATACCATTTTAGATAACTAAAAACTTTGACAATTGAATAACAATTAATATTTTTCAAAGAGCGTACCTGTACCACAACAATCAAGTTCTGTTTTATTGGGAATAAGATGTGAATCAAAATAAAAATAATGATGCTTTCTGCAACACTTTTCTTTCAAAGGGTTCATCAGCAAGTGGTCACAGCAACCAAAATTAGGATTAGGTTGCCAATTATTTATCTCTGGCACAGCAACAATGGCATCTGAAAAAAAGTCAAAATTTGAGAACAGGCCACAACAGAATTCTTGCATTGCGGATTGTGACTACATAAAAACCATGTAGATGGGAGTAGTCATAATTTTTTTAACTGATTGGAAAAATGCAATGAAAAAATAAACTTACTTTTGCAGCAACCAGCTGTCAACCTGTTATAGATTTGATCATCTCCACAAACAGCCTCATTACTGTCTCCAATAGTGTATTTTTTTTTTCCAAAAGTATCAGTCGTTGCCAAACAACTGTTCCTCCAGGGCATAAAAGATTTAGTGCCACAGCATTGTAAATTTTTACCTTCATATGACAGCGGATAGACATTCTTCTCACAACAAATTTCAATCCTAACGTCATATGATTTGAGTTTCACCACAGCAATCGATAAAATCTATATCCAGCTCTAATAGAAAAATAATAATTCCTTGCTAATTATTTAAATGAAATGAGGTATTTATTTTTTTTAAAATATTGCTATGATATTGTTGAAACAAAAATGAATATCACATACATTTAAAACTAATTATTGGTTATAAAATTATTGCAATATAAAAAGTTTCATAATTGTATTATATTCAGATAAAATAAGATTCCAAGTTATTTAAAGTCATTGATTTCTTCTCAATTGTTCTGAATGTGTTGTATGTTTTTACATGTGGTACTTAAATGTTGATTCATAAAAAATATGCCACTGATGGGCTATTACTCACTCTGTTGTTCTGATAAGTCAATCTTGTTATTAAAGCAGCAGAGTGAATTGGACTTAGACATTTTCATGTTTCCACAGCATACTTGCTCAGAGCAATGGTACATCATTAGGAGAGCAATGCGGATGGCAGACTGCTGAGTTAGACTGACAATTGGCAACAAAACGATCAGAAACCGGGATCATTACAACAAATTGATCTATCATAGTAGTAGAACTTTTTCCCTCCTGTTTCATATTGGGCAGAATAAAAAGTTATGATTAGTTATTAAACTATTATTTCAATTAACTATAACTATTACAATGGATTAGTACAATTAAAAAATATAATATATATATATATATATATATACTTAATTTGTCTTAACAGGTTTAATGAATTTAAAGAAGTAAACAACAAAATATTTAAGGCAATGGTGCCTATGGGCTTAATTCATCATATTATTCTTACCACAGCATTCCTGATCTCGTAGGACGATTCTGTAATTTGTCGTTGCAGCAAATTTGATAAGTAACATCATACAACTCAAAATTCCCATTTATCACACAAATGCTGTCTGGTTTTAAAAGTGGTGTAATTGTAAATCAATTAATAATCATAATAATGATAACCACACAATATATTATAATAGTAATAACAAAATTAATAATAACAAAACATAATCAAGCCTTCCTTTTACTTTTATATAACATTAATATGGCCCTAATTATTAAATTGCAGCCTAATTTTCAGGATTCAGGGTAACTTAAA
The DNA here is from genome assembly GCA_021962125.1 of Bulinus truncatus. NCBI lineage: Eukaryota > Metazoa > Mollusca > Gastropoda > Planorbidae > Bulinus > Bulinus truncatus. The sequence goes on along the minus strand of JAGDYQ010000052.1, from coordinate 1,329,679 downwards.
AAAATCTAAGATCACGGAGAACTGACTGGAAATGGAATTCAAGTTATGAAGTTGTGATTAGGGTTAAGTTTTTATGAAAAAAAAATGTTCATGTATCAGACTGTACTTAATATTATTGTTAAGACTTTTTACAATTATAAGTCTTATCTTAATTTTAATTGTTATGAATTTTAATTTAATTAAAAAAAAATATTTTACTATTTGAAGACACATTCTGAAGAAGAGATAATCCAAACATAGTAAATAATATTAAAGTAATGCAACAAACAGGTCGAGACATCGTAACACGAATCATTTTCTTTTTTTTTAAAAAAAAAAGCAAAATTAAAAAAATTCTAGGCTGTGTTGGAAAGAAGTTCAACGTCGTTAAAGTTAAGCTATATACTATATTTCTATAAGACGTGGTTTCTGTCACCACTGTTAAGTGATAGTTAAATCTGACATGTCAAATATGATTTAGATAGCTATTACCTGGGGATTTTATCTTCAAGAAATGTACACTAATGATTAAAATAAATACTGGGAATTTCGACAAAAATTAGTATCCGCTTCACACACGGGTACTCCATTGGAATGGGTTTTTTTTTTTAAATATATAAAACGGGGTGGTTGCGGGCGAGTGGGTTGGTCGTGTTACCAACTCAGTTTAATAGAAAATTTGTAAGAGTGTAAAAGACAAAAGATATACCGTATAATATAATTCAGTCGACGAAAAAACAACACAACTGACAGCAGCTGAATTTTTGCCTAATTTGATGTAATATTTACAAAATCTATTTGTAGGCCCACTGGGATAAATATAGCGGTTAATGTGAAGGCTTTTCTCTATTTCGAATATCTTATGTCTTTCAAAAAACCTATCTATCTATCTATCTATCTATCTATCTATCTATCTATCTATCTATCTATCTATCTATCTATCTATCTATCTATCTATCTATCTATCTATCTATCTATCTATCTATCTATCTATCTATCTATCTATCTATCTATCTACCAGTCTGTCCGACAGACTGCCCCCCCCAGCTAGGTGTGGATCCGAGTGCCTCCCCCCCCCCGCTTAAAAAAAAGTAAAGGTGCCCCCTTGCTACGGGCCTGCTGTCCGACCGCCCGTCCGTCAGTCTCTCTCTCTCTCATCTAGTGAAACTAGAAAAGGTGGCACCTGGGCAGAGCCGTAGCTAGGGATGGGTACATATGTCCCCGGGCGCCGAGGTTCAGGGGCGCCAAATGGTACATTTTACATATAATATTATATGGTTATCGAATGGGGGGCGCTAAAAAGTATTAAAATGGTAAAATGCCCCGGGCGCGAGTTGCCTTGCCCATCCCTCGCTATGCCTCTGCACCTGGGGCGTATTTCAAATATTATCAGATTAAATCTGATAGTAAGAGCTACCTGAGGTGACCCCCCCCCCTTTTCTAAGTAACGCCCATTATTACATGAATCGGATAACAATTGGCCTTCAATTAATAAAGTGAGTCCAAAAAAATTCTCGTTAAAGCTTAAAAAAATTGCTTCAAAGATATTTTTTTTTCTGAGAAGGTGTTCCATAGTCTATATGGAACAAAATCACGAGACCTAAATAATTAAAATAAAACAAAAAATATTATTTAAAAAGGCGAAAATATTATAATACTTTAAAGCAAATTCTTTGGTATTCACACAAAAAGTCCTATGCATGTATCTACGTTACTATTAGACTCTTAGAAAGTACAAATGGATCATAAAACAGGTTGTTTGATTTTAACATTGATTGCTTTACATAATATATAATTGTCTTCACTACTAATTGTTTCATATGACTTCATGTTATCAATCCCGAAATTTTAAATATTATTATATTAATTTTGTTTACAAGTCTGTCAGTCACTCAGTGTCAGGCCCGTAGCCAGGTCAAAGTAAGCAGGGGGGCACCAATACCCAGCAAGGGGGTACTTTCTCATTTTAGTTACCTTTTCTTTATTTTTTCCTCTTTTTCTTCTTTTTAAGCGGGCCCCCCAGTGCCCCCCCCCCTTGGCTACAGGGCTGCTCAGTGTCATGAGTTATATCAATCTGAGCAAAGCTTGCCAAAGACTTTAGTTTGTATCGCAAATATCTGCTCTTCTCATTAGTAAATAAAAGATGTTTGGCTGATGAAACTCTTGCACAGGGCTAGAGTTAGCTGAAAATAAACCCCAATGAATAGAACAGTCATTCTGAACTTTTTGTGATTATAGTATAGAAAAATAGACAACTTGCAAATAAAAAAAAGTCCACTTGAATCCTTTGTAAATCTGCAATATCGCTTTAAAAAAAAAAGACTACATTAAAACCAATATTTACTTGTGTGTATGTTTATTGGTATGTCTCTACATTATGGTTTAGCATAAATTTAAATTTTAGAAGGATAAATAATTAGTATTTTTTTTACTAAAATTTCATAGCACCATTATAAACTATTATAATAATTAAGCTGACAGTTGATTAATGGAAAAGTGAAATCAGTGCAATAATTATATTTCTATATTTTTATATCTCATAAATATAACGAAGTGGCTACGGGACCAAGGACCGGGACTCCATATTTTTTTTTTTCGGGGACCAGGGATAGATGCGCATGCGCGGCTGATGGACTGCTTATTATTACATATTTTTTGTTTTCGGGATTAGGGTTAGGGGGTTAAGGTGAGGAGCAATATCTATAGCTGGACCTCGAAAAAAAAATCTGAGTCAACCTATCGCGCATGCGCACATTACAACCCGTAAAAAAATATAGTCCATCTAGAGCTCATGCGCATCTATCCCTGGTCCCCGAAAAAAATACAGAGTCCCGGTGCTTGGTCCCGTAGCCACTATGTAAATATAAATACAGTGAAAGTTTAGGAAAAGGTGTAAATATTCACCATCTGGCATGATTTGTGTAAATCTTTGGCAATTGGTTTTCTTTTATAAGTCAGTATTGATGTAGCACTAACAAGGCAGAGACTTAATTATTTTATTTAGGGTTACCAGTTGCCTGTATTATGTATGTAAATTTTGTATTTTCGATCTCCTCATTCATACTAAATTTTGCATCTATATTTGTCTTATTTTCAACTTATTGTCTGGTTTGCCCATATTATAGCATCAGCAGCTGTCTTGCATATTTTGCTTCAATCGCCTGTGCAATATATTATTTGAGAGCAATCATGAATGTCCGTTAGTCTGAAAAGATTCCTAATGTCATGTGGGAAAAAGAAATTGGCAATTGACCTGGGCTACTCTCTGTAAACCAGCTGAGAATATTACAATTAAGTTGCTATAGAACAAATATATATTATTGAAAAAAACTTTGTATGGATACTACATTTTTTCAATAGTTTTATCTTGAACAGAAGTTAACTAGGTTTAAAAAAAAATGTAAATTTATTTTTCTTTATATTTGGTAAATTTTTTTGGGTCTATATTTGTAAAAATAATGTTTTTTTTTAATATGTATTTTTTTTTCAGAGAACGCTTTAGGTATATCATGGCATGATACAGCTTGGGTCCCTCACCTTAATCAAAGTAACATCCTGGACTATTTTTCAGAGCGTTCAAATCCATTTTATGATAGGACGTGCAATAATGAAACCATTAAAATGCAAAGGCTTAGTCTGGACCAGATGCTGTGAGTCAGTTTTATTAATTATTACATTTTTCCTTTCTTGATTCAGCTTTAACTAAATGTATAAAGATGTTTTTCTCTTAAAAACAAAACAATAATTTGATTTAAGTTGGTCTTTTGGGCTATTAATAGTATGTGGGTGGTGGAAAAACTGACATTTCAAATCAACAGATTCCAATAGGAAAATACCTCATGAATCGGTTTGGTAAAATCAGTAATTGACATCTCTTAAAAAAAAAGAAAAATCTCAAGAGGGTGGGGCTATGTATTTTTGTGGCCTGATCAGAACAAAAATTTCCATTTTCAACTTTAGAAACTACCTTTTCCCACTTTTTTTCGTTACAAAATTTTAAGCTCTGGATCCACCAACACGAAACACTTTCACGCGGAAGGTTCCGCGTGAAAGTTTCAACTTAGCGAAACTCTTGTAGATCCACCGGGACGAAACGGTGAGTGCCGAAACAACTCACCGGAAACAAGATTTTTTAATGATTACTTCGCATTTTTTCCTGCTAGTGAAAAAAAAACGATACTTTGAAAAGCAGAAAATACTGCATCCCGTGTGCCTTTTTGTTCTTATTACAAATAAATTGTGTAGCTGGAAATGGAAAACTGTTTTTTTTTTTAAACTTTTTATTCGATCGGTAGCCGTTCATTTTTTTTTTTCGTTTTCATGATCAGCCAAACATTTATTTAATAGCATGTATGTTTTCAGACAGCGCTTCGATCGAAAGAAATTTCATTTGTAGAATATGTAGATAGACGATGTATATTTTCCTTTCAGAAATTCATATACAAAGACTGTTGCCGGCCAAAACTTCAAAGTAATTAATGTTTTTCTGTCAAAATTCACTTTGTTGTTGTTGTTTTTAATGAATATACACTAATGTGAATCATTTTTTCTATTCCAATCGACGTTTCTAAGCAGCCATTTTGTTTGTTTATCATGACGGAAAATGTAGCTCTCATGGAAAAAACTCTGCAAGCAGCGAAACTGAAAACTTACGCTGTTCCGCAGCGGAATTCCTGACCGGTGTACATGTTCTCATTAGAATATCGTTGCAGCGAAACAGAGACGGAATTCGCAATGCCCTTAGATACCGGAATTTCGTCTTGGTGGATCCATACCTTTATAATATATATTTAATACCCCCTCCTTAAGTTACATGCATTAATTTTTTAATAGTCCTTTAGTATTTTTATTCACAACATAACACTTTTTTGGTTAAAAAAAGGTGCTTGGGTCTTAAAATGAATTTATTTCTATTATATTTAATTTAAAATTTTGGTGGCCACAAAATAAATAATAAATTACATCAAATTACCACATGTATCATTTTGACAGAAACATGACAGGGCTAGAGTATTCTCTTTTACACGCTCAGGAGCCGATTTTGTATGTTATACGAAAGCAGCATAGACACTCACCTACTCAGGGTAAGCAGTTTAAAAATAATATGTCACTTTGGGTATCTGTATTTTTATTTGACTATTCATGATCTTTGGCTAATTAACAACACTGCTTTCATTCTTAAACTAGTGACGCCGCTTGCTGACTACTACATTATTGCTGGCACAGTATATCAAAGTCCAGATCTGTGTTCTGTTGTAAATTCCAGATTGGTGAGTCATCAACAAAGCTTTTGTTTCTTTAGACTGAATGTTTCTTTTATGGTCATTGAATTTCAGTATGGAGGTGGTTTGTTTATTTTCATCACTCTTTTTTTTTTTTTTTTAATCATGGTCTTATTTAAACTAGTAAGTAAGTAAAGTAAAGTTCCCTTAACCCTAATGGGCCATCGGGGCAGATGAAGTGTAGAATTCATCTGTTTCTGTAACCTCGGATTATGAAAGGGTTGTGTGGTTGGCACAACGCCCAGCTGCCTTTACTCCCCCAACTTAAAGTCAGGTACCCATTTAAAGCTGGGTGGACTTGGGGACTTTCCCCAGGACCTGAAAAAATCCCAAGGTTCTTACTGAGATTCGAACCCGGGACCCTCCGGTCGACAGTCGAGCGCTCTACACCGCACGACCACCCGTCTAATCTTTTGAACCTACTTTTTCTTTTCAATAAATTTTACTCATTGAGTGTAAGTTTTTTTTGATTTTAAGATTACCTATAGGTCACTTGTTTGTTGACCACACACAACTTCTGAGAAAATACTTCTGAATTTAAAATACTTTTTATACCGTACATATTCATTCAATAATTGTTTATTGGTAGTTTCCTTATAAAGTTTCTGATAAACAAGTCACAGTCACCTAGCAAAATTAAGCATCCAGTATTTCATATATGTCATGCATTTTCTGTTAAAAAATCTTCACTGATCTTTCGATTAACCTTTTGTAAATTTAACCTTTGAGCTTAATAAAATCTTTCTTTTCTTAATGTCCCATCTGCAGTTAAATACCTTGCATAACTTGCAGTCAGCATTTGAAGAAGGTCAGTTGGATTATTATGTATTTTTATTAAGAATATAAAACATATACTTTTTCATGTTTCATTCAAATAATACATACTAACAGATTAACATCAAATTTTGTACGATTAAAATATCTTGATTTTTGTGAACTTCAACAAAAATTATGACTTATGAACTTTGCAAATTTTAATTTAATGATGTGTTAAAATTAACTAGCAATATTTTCTTTTTTTTTAAACTAGAAATTTTCTTTTATTGAAGTAGATTAATCCAATTGAACAGTTTTCTCCAACATTCCATCAAACAACCCATGCTAAAAAAAATCTAATATATTTGCTATAGAAAATATACATAAATTGTCTAGACATGTATTATTCTTAGTTTGATTACTTCATTGCTTCATAATTTTCTATGTAATTTAATACATGTGATGCTATCTATAGTCAGTAAGTCAAACCTTTAATTAATTTTAATGTGTCAGTCTTCATTTTGAATGTGGCATCTCTGACTCATTTAAAACCTTATACATGTATTAATACTTTTTAAAGAATAAAACTTTTGCTGTCATCTACAGCTCAGGGATATGCTAGATTCCACCCATCTCGAGGATATTCATGGGAGTTCAAAGAAAAAGAGGAAAAAGGTATGGTCCTCTAAAACACATTGAGATATTGATTGATAAAAATATTGTGCACAAATAGGGATAAAACTTAAATCCAGACAAACAGAATATAAACTCCATGAATAAAACACTTTCAAATTGCCAACTTGATTACTATTTGTTCTCTAGACTTTTTTTTAAAAATAACTTTGTATTTAAATGACTTTATCAAAATATGCCAGTTTGTTTAACATTAAAAATGGTTTGTTGATATTTTTATTTCTGGGGACATTTATTTTGTCTAATCAATTATTATTTTTTCTTTAATGCAGAACCTGCTGTAAAAGATAAAAAAATTAAGAAAAAGGAAGAGGCCAGTTCTGCTTTCCAGAGGCAAAGAGTAGATTTGTTATTAGGAGAATTGGCCAAGAAACACCCACCACTTTTCACCCCACCACCTTCGCAACCTCCAGCCAAAGGTATTTTTACTCTTACTCATTTTAGTTAACTAGCTGTACTTGATACAGATTTTACTAAATATCTTTGTACATTACGATGTTTTATCAGGTTCATATTTAAAAAATGCTGAGTGTATTTCAGCAATGCTGTATGTGACCTCTTTTATGCTACCTCCATTTTTTAATGGAACTAGCTGTCTATTTGGATGTTTATTAAATTTATAGTACATAAAAGGGGAAAAAAAAAATCCTATAATGATATTCAAATTCCATTAGTGTAACTTTTTAAGATGGTTAGAAGCAGTTGTTGCATTTACAACCTTATGAAAAGTTCAAACATAGCTTATTTTGCTATAAATTATCTAAAATCTATAAGTTTCTTCTATATAGAAATCCTTTTTAAGCCAATAATTAAAAAAAACCTTTATTAACGGGCAGTTTTTCTAACTTGCCTCATTTGTACTTTAAAGTACAACTAAATATTTAATGAACATTTTATATTCATTTTCTCGCTAACTGAATACAGATATTAATTTATGCCATAGAGTAACTTACAGCATTAATTAAACTTTTTTTTAAAGTAGTGTTTGCTTTAAAAAAAGCTAATATGATGTCGAATTTTATTTATGTTTAGATAATTGTTACCAAATTATTAAATGTTTTAGATTAGATTGACTTTTAAAACGTATGTCTTAGCTTATTATCCCTTAAGTGTTTTGACATTGAAAAATACATGTACTTTGTGACTATTTCAGCTGCTCATGTTGAAGAAAACAAACCAGAAGTGAAGACAGAGAAAACAGAAGAAAAACCTGCTGTCAATGGCAGTATGAGACCGCCACCAGAAAAAAGACAAAAAACAAGATAATACTTAATAGATAGTCCATAGGTCATCATTAGTTTATCATATCGCTATGTAAATAAATTTAAACTGCATTTATTTCTTTATTTTTTCAATTTCTGTTTATGTGATTGATTGTATTTATTTATTTACCAAAAAAAAAAAAACACTTCAGCGAATGAATGTCATTACAAAATATTAAAAAAAATCTCTAGTTTTTTTTTTCAGGAAAGATAATTCTGCTTATAGAAATTAACCTGTGAAAAATTGCTGTTTTTTTTTCACTGCTGAAATGTGTGAAAAAGTAAGATGTGCATGCTAATTATTACATTGGTGTAAAATTGCAGACTATATATAAGTTCAGAAAATTTTTTTTGAGAATAATGCATTTATGAATTACCTGGTAACCATAATGCATTTATGAATTACCTGGTAACCATAATAAAAACACATTGAGACATGCTCTTTGTGACTTGAGTTGCTTGTCTTATTAAATGTTATTGACATTATTTATTGTCGTCTTCTATCCAGAAGATGACTAATATTTGACAAATATGCAAAATAAAATAAGTAATACATAACCACTACAAATGTTAATTGTTGTTACAGTGTTAGTTAATCAAAGGTAATGATACCTGTGCTAAGCATACCTATGATTTTGGGTAATGTGTTAGTTAATCAAAGGTAATGATACCTGTGCTAAGCATACCTATGATTTTGGGTAATGTGTTATTGGGAAATGGTTAATAAAAAATGGTAAATAAATGGAGCTGGTAGCATCATTTCGCCATTCTCCATGCCAATGATTTTTAAAACCACATACATGGACATTATTTGATTTTATAGTTGAGTTAATAAGACTATCTTTTAGGCAGTGTTAGTAAAAATGTTTATTGGGGCATTGGATGGTTATGTGTTATAAATGTTTCTATTCAAATTCTGATGTTTCATCACCGAAATAACTTTTTTGAGAATATCACTTATAAAAAGGACTCAACAATTTAGTCTCCCAATGATATGGACTATATAAAGTAATTGGTATATCTGTAATAAAGTGAGAAATACGCAGGGGGGGAGCTGAAAAAAATCAGCTGAAAACAACAGTCAAATACTACAAAGACAACTTGAATTGTTAACTTAAGTGGCAAAAGAATTTCATAAACCTTTTAGTAGGGTATGGTACAAAAAAAGGTTGGAAAAATAATGGTCTACTGTATTATTAATAAAAATGATTTTAAAAAAGTACATTAAACCAATTTTAAACACATATCTGTTTGAATTCTTTAAATAATTTTATTACAACTCAAAAGTTTTCAAGGTTCAAGACATTGTATCATTTAATTTTATGATTACCAAAAAAAAAGTATGAGGCCACTAAGTACTAAAAGCTTTCTTTAAAAATAATTCACTCAAATGATCACATTGTGCACGCATTCACCACCAATTTTCCACCAGCCATAAATGCACAGATCTTTTAAAAAACAAGCTTGAATATATTTATTTTTACATCACAATCTGTCATTTTCCATTATGCAAATAATTAATTTTTTTCAGAACATATCTTATTTGGCTGCAACAATTTCAAAATAGAAATGGTTCCCAATATATATTACAAATATCAAGTAAAAAATTAATAAGCTAAATCAAGAAAAAATATGTACATATTACATTAAGTTATTGGATAGCTGAAGAGTACTACATGTATAAGCTGATTTTTTAATATATTAGAGTCATTAGTTTGTTTACATTTTCTCTTTCTGTAATCCTAGTTGACAGCATAGTTTTTATGCATTAAAGAAAACTTTTAGTGCTGATATCATTTAAAGAACAAAAAAACAATAGGCCCAGAGCTTTGCTGCAAAGTGATTAACTATTCTGTTAAATTTATTTTATTACTTGAAATATCAGATGAGCAACACATACAAGTAATCAGCTGTTGTTGGAAAGGGAATAGATTATCTTGAAGGTAATTCCCTAAATGACTATTATGACACCTCTTGTTTCTTCTCCATTAAAAATATGTTAAGATCTGCTAAATGAAATCAACTACATGTATACAGCTGATAGCACTAATTTCTTTGAAAATGGTGAATAAAGAAATCATATTAAAATGCTTATAATGAGTTTACGATGAGATTTTGAGCAGATATTGGCAGTGAGATAGCACATAAAAAAGTCATAATTGCAATGTACTAATTCATCCATAAGTCATTTATTAAGGCTCTTTCTTTAAATAACGCACATAATCTAAAAATGGTGAATCAAAAGCAAACAACCCATTATTTTCATTCAATAAATATTTTATAATCATTTAATATCACATTATAAAGGCTGATTTCATTAATGGAAATATACAATGTACTTTTATGCTGTCAGTGAAACGAAAGAGATGAATTAGCTATAATGTGTTCAGTTTAGTGCAAATGATTACACGAAGCGTCTGGTCAAAGGCTGTGCAGACTGAAAGACCAATTTTATCTGGACTCCAATCAAAACTACTGATTGGCTGCGTGGACAGGGTAACATTTTGTAAGAGGTCTACAGTTCCAGCAATGCCAACGTCAAGTCCATCAGTATCTTTTCTGGATCTGGACGATGGATATGAGCTGTGAAAATGAGTAAATACTTAATTAGCACACAAAATAATTCTTTCAGGATAACATGAAAATTTAAAAAAACATTAACATTTCTTTTTTTTAAAACTGTTAGAACTGCTTCTTTCCCCTAAACAATGAAGTAAGCAGCTTAACAGAAATAAGCCCAATTATATTTGACAGAAATATTGATTAATCTTAACATGATTTATATTTTATATATTTTCAAGTCAAATAAAAAAAAATTTTTGTACACTTCATCAACTCTGATGGACCTTTCCGGGTAAGTGAACTTAAGTTGTTTTTTTTTAATCTCATTTTTATCACTGAATAAATACTTTATTATGCTAATCATGGATTTTAAATAAATGCAACACAAGTGTAACAGTTAAAAGGTGAAGGACTTTTTTTTAAACAGATGACAAATATTACTTACTATTTCCATAAATTCAAAGAGCCATTCCCACCAAGTGTCATGAACACATCTCTGTTCTGTGGTAAGTGTCGTGCCAACCACACTGTTGATTTGTGAGCCTGAATAGTACATGTATATAGAAAGTATCCAAGTTAAAAAAACAAAAGCATAATAAAAAAAAAATAAAGGTTTTAAACAAAAGCCCAAACAGATACAGTGGATGCAGGTAAAATGGTTGCTAACACATTACTTAAAAGCCCCCTTTTTAACAAAAATTCATACTAGAGGATAAACTTAATTTTAACTTTTTATTTTTTAGATAATTTTAAGTTCTATTTTAGAGCCCTAATGAATCACAAAATAAAACTACACACAACCTTATTTCAAAGTTTAAGTATGAATGACTAGATTTTAAATTGAAACTACAGACAACTGAAAAACTTACTGTATATAAATGATAAAAATATAAAAAATGCATAATTCATAATTAGTTTTCAGACATGACAGTTTATCTACATTTTTGGTAAGCACTCAGCAGAAAGACTTGCATAATCCTCAACAAAGTAAATATGGCTTTTATTCATTAAACTATTTACCCTTTCAGTTAAACTGGCAAAACCTTTGCTTGGGTGCTGTGTCCTCATGTCAAATACATGAAACTTGGATTCTAGTGTTGTTGCTACCAACTTATTCATAGGAATATCTTTACGATCAAACTCTAAACAACAGACCTGTTTGCCAATGGAAAAAAAATCAGAACAGATTTAATTTACTTCGTCGATTCTGCCAAAGCATAGATATTTATTCTACAGATTATTTAGCCTGTTTTAGTCTTTATTATGTCTAAGGCTGTATTTTATTTAATCTTTGTAAAAAAAATTCCAAACAGAGTGAACATATACATGTGTAGAAATATTTTACCCCGTTTTTCACATTTGTTTCCCATTTTAAAGACATATTCCTCAGGTCAAATAATTTGATGTCTCCATTGTCATAGCCAGCAGCTACACATCGCTCTTGACCATTATAAGAATCACCTGCAGGTGAAAAAAAAAAGATTGAAAATATGATGGATAACATGAAATGCCAGTGTCTGACACCACCGTTGTACACAAAGGATAAATTTAGTAGTTCAAATCTGAATACTTACAACTAAAGCTTACTGCATTTTAAAGATTAGTCTAAAAAAGACTTTTAATCAGTTCATTTGAACTTTGTCAAAAATACATTATTGTACGAAAACTTATCTCGCAAAAAAATATATTTTCTTCACACTTTTTTTTTTCTTATAAATTAATACAACAATAACCCACCAAATGCAACAGTCCAACAATCTCTTCTGGTTTCTCCTTCACCAGGTTCCATGGTGGCCACTGGGTCATTTTTCTGCCTTGGGTCCCAAACTTTGACAGTGCCTGAAAAACAAATGAAAAATAGAATTTATTTATCCGTGATGTAATTTGCTATATCAGAAGATTAAAAAAACAAATGTAAAAATAGAATTTATTTATCCGAGATGTAATTTGATATAGCAGAAGATTAAAAAAACAAATGTAAAAATAGAATTTATTTATCCCAGATGTAATTTGATATAGCAGAAGATTTAAAAAAAATTTTTTTTTTCCACTGATTTCTATAGAATCAACAGATATTATACACAGTACGGGGTTTTAAAAAAAAAGTTTTAAATTTTAACTATACCATCTCTACTCCCCGTGACAATTTCAGGTGCTCCCTCTCCAACACCCAGTCCTCCAACGGCATCAATGCAATTTATTATTTCTTTATGTGCTTGAGCAGTATATATTGGCAAATCAAGACTCTCCAAGTTCCTATAATATATGCATATATATTTATATTTACAGGTATTATAAAATTTAAGCTAAAATGATATACATCGCAGAACATCAGGTCTTGAAACAATGAAATGGAAAATATGACTGAAAAGTATAATTAAAAGCATCAAGGTTCTATACAATTATATAATTGCAAAATGTATAACTATTGTGGACTCATGTCTCAAAGAAAAATAAGTTTTGCCCCATTCTCATATATTAAATGTTGTAAATAAAGATATGCCGTATTTAGTTCTTAAACATGACATGATTATTAGAAAAAATGATTGATCAAGAAATTACCATATTTGCAGTTTGCCAGAAAAATCACCTGTTGCTAAATGTCTACTCTGAAGACTTGATGCACCAAATGTCCCGCATTTGAAAGCTTTTGATTTTTCAACCTTCAAATTAAACAAAACAGATTAAGAAACAGAAAACCACATTAAAAAAAACAGCTTTTAAACTCTAGGTTTAAAAAATAAAATTTAGTACACACGTTTTCAATAAGAAAGAAAGTGAAAATTTAAAAAGATGCTACTTACATCTTTAACAATTTTAACATCGCCCTGAGATATTTCATAAATTTGAATAGCCCCTGTTCCACGTGGGTAGTTTCCAAGTGCAACAAATTTAGCACTGCATGGAATCCATTTAGTGTCGTACAGTGTGTAATTTACACTCTTTTGAACATGCAAAATGATTTGAGGTTTTTCCATGCTGAAGAATTAGCAAGCTCTTATTTTTTGTCTAAAAAGAAAAAAAAGACACTACCAAGGTTAGGCAAAGACGTTAAATCAAAAAATTTGAAAATAAAAAAGGACTAGGAAAATTAAATGTTCAGCTATGGTTAAAAATTAAAAAAAAAAAAGGCGGAAGAAAATGAACTAGAAAGAATTTGGTCTATAACTGAGTCCTCCTGTCTACGTCATCTAGGTGCATGAGCAGTAATGAAAAAAACCCAAAGAATAATAGAGGGAAATATATAAAACAAGACAACACTAAATGAGAAAAGCCTGAAGGACAAACCAAAGGAGGTACTGTTTAGCATAGGGCCTCACTGAACATCCCCTGCCCCCACCCAACTATTTTGAAATCAAATACATAACATAATAAATTTCTAAAGCTCCAAGGTCTCTGGCAAGTGTTCGGGTTCCTGCTTATGCCTATAAATTACAAAAAAGATATGATAAACTATTAAATCTAGATGAGATAGAGAGTGCAGTCATTGAATGAAAAAAAAAATTAAAAAAATGTGATGAATCAGATTACTACAGAGAACTATTTATTGTCTTTGAGGAGATCAAGTACAGGCATAAAATTTTATCTAAAAAAAATGAGATATTGGTTTAGGATTAGCGAATAATGAATAAAATCATGTTTCGACCATATCAGCAGTTCTTAAAACTAGTAAAAAGGACATTATTATCCAATTATAAGAAGAATGATAGGTAACTAATATAGAAGTAGGCCTGAGGAGAAATAGTGCAGCCGTTTCATTACTCCATATCCCATAAAGCTCAGTGGGCTCATCAAGCCTGCACCCTGGAATTTATCAAATCTAAAGGTAATTCAAAAATTAATTTTTTACTTTATTTTTTTTTTATTACTTTTTTTTTTTAAATTATCAGTTACTGTCCCATTGTGTGATTTAGCAATTAGCAATAAAAATTCTCAGTTGTGGGACAGATAGTTAATAATATGAAGAGCTCTACTGTCAACCTATTAAGGGATGGATAGTCATGCGGTAAATCGCTCGATTGTAGACATGAAGGTACCTGGTCCGATTTCATGTGAGGACCAAGGACATTTTTCAGGTCGGTCATGATTGAAGTTCCTGCCATGTCTCCCATGGTCCTCCATGGCCATTACACTTCTGGCTGTGGTGGGGATGGAAGAAGGGGACTACAAAACCTAAAAATGGTTCCATTTAGGTAGGCGATTTTAGGGGATGGATGGTTGTGCGGTAAAGAGCTTGACTGTCGAACTTATAGTATGTGGTTCAATCTCCGGTGAGGACCAATGGATATTTCAGGTCATGGCTTAAGTCCATGCTATATTTCCTGTGGTACCTCCATGGCAGTTGCACCATCGGCTCTGGTGGAGATGAAAGAAGGGCACCATAAAAACCATCCCATTAGTGGTTTATCTGATCTAAGAGATTTAATCTTAAAGTTCCTGGTTTCAATCTATCGCGAGAACCCTGGCATTTTATTACATACTTTACTCCTGGTAAAGTTTCCAAGTCCCCAGCTTGAGATACGTACTTGGCATTTGTTAAGTAAATAAAGGTGGATGGGCATTGTGCTAGCCAACACTTTAAATCAGGTGTCAACTTGAAAGCAGGAGAAAAATTATTGAAGTTAATATTTAGAATAAAAAAATACAGTAGGCTTTCTACACCCCATCTCCTTATGATGTGCTACTACCAGAGCAATAAATATTGAATAATTACAAGCCAAGCTAACTGACCTACTACTGCTTAAACTAGAAGACGATAAGTAGGCTAAAGCAATTAGAAATACTGTTAAGCTTTTAATAAAGAATTATAAATAAGTATCCTTTAGTTTATAACTCTACTTTTAGTTTAAAAAAGTTTATAAAGCTCATTTTTATTTTTCATTAGAATTAAAGACATTACGCTATTGAGTAGCTTGGTGTTAGTATTTTAGCATGAAATTAATATTAAATAAGACATCAGAATATAAATAAACAATAAATAACAGAATGCAAGAATTATAAGGAAAAAACACACCCTACTAACAGTACTACTAATCTTCAACTTACTGTCCTTAAACAAAAGCCAACAGCATGCCAGTATTTTGTTGTTAGAAAAATTACGGATGTTGATTTATTATTTTATTGTCTATTAAATTGCTTATGGTAATTTTCCAGGTTTAATCTTTGAATTATTTTTTTAAATTGTCATAAAATATTATACTTTTTCAAACTTTTAAAAAGTGTTTATATTTATGTAATAAAATATGTTAAAAGGACTTTAAAGTTTGAAATTAAAACCTTCCACTTACTACGAAAAATAACAACTCCCAGACCGTAACTAAGCAACTCTACAAATAGATATCCATTAAATTGGAAAACACGAGAAATTCTACAATTCCATATTATTTTATTTTTAACTAATAACTTTTCTTTTTTTTTTTGCAATGTAAATTGCTACAGTTTCTAAATTATTGATAACACCGACGATCAATGGTGTATTATAATTAATAAAATGAATATTGCCATAATGCCAGTTTTGGTTCCAAGTCATGTTTTTGTAGAGAAAATTTTATGTATAGCCCCACTCTCTGTCAGTGTTTAATAAATTGGAAGTTAACTATTTTTTTTTTTATAATTATGATTACTAACATGAAAAGGTTGGGTAAATAAAATAAACTGGACTGAATATGTCTTCACAATAGTTGACAGAAATAAATAAATGATCTATCTTTTTAGATAGGCACCCATGATGATGCTATTTTAGTAATGATAATTTATATACATATTTGTATCATCAATGAAGTAGTTTTTTTTTTTTACTAATAAGTGTAATTTTAATAATTTTTTTTTAAAAAGGTTTTTTTGAAATATATTTTGTTCTTCTATTTAATACTTTATAATTATTGATAAAACAGTTATTTGAGTTATTCTGTGTCTCATGAATATTTTCCTAATTAATTTTAATGTTAACTAGTTCCTATATTTTTTTTTTTTAAATTTGGATTCTAGGTTACTTAAATCTCATATGATGGAGTTATTGTCCAAAAATTTTAAAAGGTATGGTATATTTTATCACTTCAAATTTCACAAATAAAGCATTTTAATCTGATACATTAAATATTTGAAATTTATTATGAGCTGTGTTTAATTCTTTCCCTAAACAAGGCAGATTCTACTTTGGATAGAGGTCCTATTTATTTTAACTGTTCAACTCACCATTTAAGAAAGCCACTTGGAAAAATGTGGGACGGATGGCAGAGTGGTGTAGATACTCAACCTGAGAGTCATGGGTTCGATCCTAGGTGAGAACCTTGGAATTTTTCCAGGTGTTATTTGGTCCAAAGTCGTCCCACAAGTCCACCCAGCTTCAAATGGGTACCTGACTTAAGTAAAGGCGGCTGGGCATTGTGCTAACCACACAATCCCTTTATATGCAGAGGTTATAGAAACAGATGAATTCTACACTTCATCTGCCCCGATGGCTCGCTAGGGCTAAGGGAACTTGGAAAAATATGACTCATCAGCCTCATGGTGAGGCTACATATAAAGGAAAGCATTAAACATGAATTTGTAATGGTCAATTCATAGCTGGAATCTCAGACATAGACTAACAAATAACATAAGCAATGAAAAATTTTTTTTACTTGATTTGTTCTTGTTTTGACCGTACCTTTCAGAACTGATTATTTTAGAAATGAAATATATTTTAAAATCATATGTATCCCGTATGTTTAATCTGTTATGTTTTGCCAGTAGCGGTTTTTTGTTCTAAAATTATATTTATTTTTAATGGTCAGTGCTTCTCTGGTTTATTGGATTAGGGAATGAGTTATTAATATTTTCCACCAATGTTTGGGGATAGAAAATTCAAGTTCAAATTACATTACATTATAAGACTTAACAATTAAAGTTAATAAAAAATGAAATACGAAGGCTTATAATTATATTGTTTTTATAGTGCCCTTAAGGGACAGGTGGTCGTGCGGTGTAGAGCGCTCGACTGTCGACCGGAGGGTCCCGGGTTCGAATCTCAGTTAGAACCTTGGGATTTTTTCAGGTCCTGGTGATAGTCCCCAAGTCCACCCAGCTTTAAATGGGTACTTGACTTTAAGTTGGGGGAGTAATAGGTTAGAGGTTATAGAAACAGATGAATTCTACACTTCATCTGCCCCGATGATCCGTTAGGGTTAAGGGAACTTTACTACTTTACTTACTACTTATAGTGCCCTTACACTTGCTAGGAAAATATAGTTTGAATAAATTTATATCGGAAAAATTCTGCTCATGATTCATAATGTATCCAGTGAGTTACGTAAGAAGTAAATTTTAGAACTATTACAGTTATTCAAAAGTGCCAGGACTTTGGGTCTGATTGATGTCAACACAGCTGGAAAGTGGATGCCTCACACGTTGGGGAATGGTACTAGCTACAGAAACAATTGAATTGCCATTACTACAGAAACAGGTAAACTACATCTGATAACTACTGGTTATGTTCTAAGGCTACTAAAAAGTTATGACAAAATATAAATAACAACAAAGGTCTTGGCACATCACATTTATTGATCTTATACAAAAAAACGTGAAATTTCATCATCAATTTCACAAACAAGATTTTTTGAGCTATTAAGCATTATTTATCATAACAAGGAATCACTCTTTTAAAAAAAAAACATCTCATTTAGGTGCTGACTTTAAAAATCTCAAGACATTTTCCAAAACTGTTATCCAATGGTGTTAAAAAGTGTAAACATAAAACTGCTTTTTCCAATTCTAACAATAACTTCCAAGCACTGCTTCTAAAATGTGAAGTAATACAAATATGAAAAAGCATTTTTAAGACAACACTGCAGCATTAAAAATAACTAAATCTTAAATATATATTTATAAATGTAATGAGGTTGAAATTACATAATTAAAAGATAACAAGCTGTACATGATTCTCATTTTGCCATCAAAACTGTATTATACAAATAAAAATGAAGAGAAAACAAACTGCAAGAGACATTCGCTGAAAAAAACAACAACAGACATAAAAAAAATGCTGCAAAATTCAGAGTAATAGACTAGGAGATGGAGAAAATATCAATCGAGTCTGCAAAATAACAATACATTTTCAGAAATTTTTTAACACAACAAGTTAACAGATACACTCAAGATGCCAGTTAACTTTAACAAAAATATTCTTTTTTTTTTTTATTCTATTCAGCCCAGTAATGTATTACATTCCTTTTAGCAAATCTTTAATTCACTTACAAATAAAAACAGTTTTAATTTTGATTAAACCTATAGAATTAATTAAAAACAAAAAAAGTTTTTCAACCTCTAACAGTGGCTTCCGGCAGAGTGGGGATACAGAAAATGTCTAATGGTTATACTAAAAAAAAAGCAAAATAAAAAAAAATACCATCAAAATGGATAAGTATCACATAATGGAATTGGAAAAGTGCATCATAACTGTATTCATTGCCGACAGTAAAAATTCGTTTTTTAATTAAACACTTATAATATTATCAAATGGTGGAAACAAATACACAGATGGAACTATTAAAAAAAAAAAATAAACTGTCATTGTAGATCAGCTTTTTAAAAAATTTTATAATATATACACACACATGATAAAGTAGACCAGCGCAATAAGTTTTCAAATGTGGTTTATAAATGAAAATTTGGCTGGAGAGAATAATTGAGCATTTTCTCCCAGTTTTATTCATGAACCAAAACAGTAAATCATTCTTTAAAATTGTATTTCAAATCAAAAATATTTGTGTGTGGTGGGAGAGGGTGTGATACCTTTATAATAAACAAAATAATTTCCATGTGCTTTACAAAAAGTAAAACATAAAAATTCATAAAAGTCCTTTCACCGCACTCAATGACACACACAATAAGCTTCTAACCACGATGGAGTAAGATAGAAATATTAAAATCTGTGACCATTCTAATCTGTCTTTCGCTACCTACAAATAAGACAAGGCATGCACATCAGCAACAATTTAAAAAATTTGAGGTCAAGTATATAAAAACGGCTCTAATATACAGAAAAAAAAACAAACAAACAAACTGGAGTAATACTTTAAAAAATTTTTTTTTGATTAGCTGGCAAGAATGTCAATCACTAGTTGAAGAAATGTTACAGGGGGAAAAAAAAAAAGAATTCAGATACAGAGTGCTAGATTAAAGCATAAGCCCTGACATGGTGCAAAAAAAAAAAAACAAAATGCTAATCCTGTGCATGAGAGATAAATCTAAACTAAGATAAGTCATGGCTAATATAGAATCCATTCAATAAAAGTGTTATAAATAGTGGACAATATTCGGATGCAAGAACATATGGTCAGGGTCTGGAACCTTACCATAAGTTTAAAAAAAAAAAAGATATTTAAATCAATTACACATGGACTTATCAAAATGAAAAAAAAAAATCTGGGTAGCACACTCTGACAAAAAATTGACATCATATGAATGAATTAAACAACCATTAATTATTACATCATAACCTTCAAAAGCCTATTACAAAATATTAGCACTTAAAAAGAATTATTAAAAAAATTAACAAAATGACACAAACTCTTTGTGTGCCATCAATTTCGCTGTTCCTGCCACTAATGAGGTCTCAAATACAGCAGCAAAGCCTACGACAGCATGTAATTGTGTTTTTTTTTTAAAACAGCAAAATGCCTCTGAACTCTTATAAAACGGAAGCAAATGAGAACAAATTAAATTTCGTTCCTTTAAAAATATGCAAAGACTGACATGTCAATTAACTGTTACAATCAATAGGATATTTTAATCAACTATGCAAAAAAAAAAAATCAAAAAAAAAAAAATCAACTATTTTCTATTTCTCCTGACATCAACTGACTGAGCCGTTAAATGACTAAAAGAAGTTGTTGGAACTTGATGTGAATTGATGGAATTTGCACTTTTACTGTGATTTATCTTTTTTCTTCAAGAATGGCAGCTTACTTTGAATACTGAAAATAATTACAATATTATCAAATTAAGAAAACTGTCACCTGTTACAAAAAAAAAAGGAAATCAAGCATAATCTTACATTAAAAAAAAAAAACAAGCAATAAAGCTTGTTCCATTCTGGACACAGGACATGTTAGCGCATTTTCGTGTTATGTATCAGTACGTTTGTTAGCTTTCAGTAAATATTTGTAAATTTTGTAAATGTTTATAAATTCAATTGTGTAATGCATTGTCTCTTAAATCTAACTACAAGTGGTTTGTGGTTACTGAAATAGGACTCATAATTGAAAACATTCTAAATTATAGTCATTTAATCGTCCGAAAACTCCGTCAATTGTTGCATAGCTCTGATACTTTCAATTAAACTCAGAACACAAGCTTACTATTTCATTTGATGAGTTTCTTAATAAATCTTGGTGAAACTACGTGCTGCAGTATTTCGCACCAAATGAATGGGTTATTGAACGTACAAGGTGTATATATAATATATAAGCCCCTTAAGAGCCCTGAAGCCCGGCCCTCAGAGGTCCTATCGCGAAATGAACTTTTGATGTACACATGGCAGACCAAGACCTACAAAATGATATATACATCATGGGTCTAGGACTTATAGTTGCTGAGATATAGGCGCTCCTTTATTATTATAGCTTATATAGTAAAAAACGGTACTAAGCCCCCTTTTACGGCCCTCAGAGGTCAGATCGCGAAATGAACTTTTGCTGCACATATGGCAGGCCAAGACCTACAAAATGATATATACATCATGGGTCTAGGACTTATGGTTGTTGAGATCTAGGGTGATGACAGACAGACAGACAGACAAAACGGGGACAATAGAGCATTTTTTCGAAAATGCTCTAAAAATCTTATTTTTTTCTCAGAAAAACAAACAAACTATTAAGTATGCTACATTTAACACTCAATCAATAAGTCAAATCAGCTGTTCAAAGATTGAGGTAGGGTTCATCAATCCAGCCTAAATATAAATGCAGGTCATTCAGTTCACCAGCCTCTTTGCTAATTTGAATTCTAAAAATTTTTTTAATCAAGATTTTAAACTTATTTTCCTCTTATCACAACATAAAAAATGTAACGCATAAAGAAAGCATGTTTGCAATATCTACAAAGTAAATGAAATTTCAAGTAATTTTCTCTGCACAGTGATGCACAACAAGTAGAGCATAATTTATCTAAAATTAAATGTTATCTCTTGATATTACATGAAACCCATTAACAAACCAGAGACCGCTTTTGTCGTATACTTGTGTACAATGGCTAATGTTTGGCATATCAATTTAAAGGAACCTATCATTGGCATGTTCACGTCCAAATGTCATTCAGCAGCATCAAAAATAACTTACCCTTTTTCTAAAGTAAAAATAAGGCCCAAAAAAAAAAATGCAACAACCCTTCAAAGTCAGAACATTTCTAAATAAATTTAAACATGAGGTTACTCACACGTTGATGACATTATTGACTTGCGCCTTAGCCAGTCCAACATAGTTATCAATTTGAACCTGAAAGATATAATTGTGAGGTTTAAAACAAAATAATGTCCATCAATCATAATTCTCTAAGTGGCTAAGTTCAAATCGGCATAAAAATAATAGTAAAAAAACAACAACATATCTTACCTGGTATTTTTCATACACCTTGGGAACAGTGAAAATGAGAACAACATCTGAAAATGGATACAAATGTTTGTTTTTATTTCAAACAAGAAAAAATTCAACAAATCTGCCGTTAAAAAGTCTTTGAATCTCCTTTTGACAATAATGGTTGGTTGTTTAGTAAAACATAATTCAATGTGTACCAATACATAAAAAATATGTTAAGTTTAAATGCTCATCACAGGAAGTAATTTAATGTCAGGATGGAAGTGTTGCAAATGTTTTTTTTTTCAACCGTATTGCCAGTGTTCTCGGTAGTGTGGCATCAACACCCACACTCATTCAATGATTCATACAGAAACTGCAGAATCTCTTTACTCATGTATTCATAATTTATTCAAAATCAGCATAGCTTATAAAATATATAAATATAATCTCTCCTGACTAACAGCAATCCAACACAGATGGATGATGTACTGAGACAAAACAAATAAAAAAGGTAACCTCATTCAAAAAAATGACACCTGGTGACATTAAGATTTTGAACAATTTCATCAACTCTATTACAGAAATATAATGGCTAAACAATACCAAAACTGATAACAGTATGATACTTTTAAGCTAATGCCACAGATTATTTATTTCTTGAGAAATAGTGCTTACCCAAGATAATTAAGAACATTCCACTGAACCAGGATCCAATATATGTCAGCACCCACAGAAGAAGTCCAAACTGAAAAAAAAAAATCTCAAGTTATATTATTATTCAAGTAGCCCATGTAGGAGGCACAGGATGTTTATCTCTCGATTCTACACACAGCTAAAGGGACATTTGTTTTTGTACATGTGCCTTGTACTTCATCATACCACTGCCAAGTGTGCAACGACTTTGGAAACATCACAGAGGACTAAGTGGGTGACTATAAAGTGCTGGCATTTGAAAGCAAAACCTACTGCATGAGGGCCTCTAAGTCAACCAACAATTTTAGTCAGCAGATATCCCATTTGAATACAGTTTCAGAATTCGTACAATGTATGCTACATATCAAGCTATGCCTCCACCTGTCTGAAATTCCAGTATATAAGGACCTCGCTGATTCTGTCTCAGTTTTGTTGCAATGATATTCTATTTCCATACCAGTCTTGATTTCTACTGCAGTGTGATGAAAATGTTCAGTTTCGATGCTTTCAGAGTTTTTGCGGAGAACTGAATTTTCCACATTACACTTTTTTACAATGGATATTTCTAACCAAATTATATTTTTATGTTTTTATCATTTCCCTACAAACTAAAAAAGAATTACTTACACTTTAAGTGAACATTCAGCTAGCATTTCAACAATAAATAAGAACACTGAACTATAAAAAAGATAAAAGTGAAAGAATCAAAATAAAAGTACTTTGATTGAGTCCACAAGATCTTCGATTAAGAACAGGCGTCTTAACTCCTGGGTCAGACAGTTGACATTTTTCAAAACACTCTGAATGACGCTCTTGAGTTTACTCTCACTCAATGAAATGTCCATCTCCAGGAAGGGCCTGTGGAATATTTTAAAAAAATATGCCGTGTTGATAGCTACTGACAACTCAATTTAAGTTTTAATTCACAAAAATACGCCATAGAATTTATTTTTCAATTTATTTAATAAGTATTTTAATATTTTGTCATACGCTAAATCTATATTACCATTAAAAAAAAAGGCCACAATAAATTACAGAGGTTGATGAGAGCAGTATATCAGATTTTTTTATGGTAAAGAGCAGCATATGGCAACCATTAGAAAAACTTAAAGAAAAAAAAAAACTCACTTAAAAGGATGGCCTTCATTAGACTTCTGAACTGCACCCATTATCTTTTTGTAGACTACGAAACTGAAAGTTACGGTCAAAATTGCCAGAGATAAGTAGGCAATGACACTCAGAACAGAGAAGACAGCCAATGACACCAGGATGAGTAACAAAGTGCCGAAAACCACACCAGTTTTCTTCACATCTCGCCAGTAAATCAAATCCTTCACTGTAGGGACAAAATAATTCAAACATTTATGACTGTTTCATTCAAATTTGTAGAAGATATTTATTTAAAGGTAATCTATAAATGTAATTAAAAAGCCAGAATATTGTCCTTATTGTATATTAGTTCACATTAAATGCAGTAATTTCTGTGTTATTTACTTTTATTTCATTACTACAATTAATTGTAAAACAAAACCATGATGCATACAGTACATAAAGGAAATAAGCATTATCATAAGAATGCTATTCATACATAGAATAATGCCATAAAGTAAACAGCCATCACAAAAGCTCTTTTGTCAGTTAAATCAGTTCTTTTTCAAAGATAAATATCTATCTCTTGGATCACTTTTTATAACATGTTTCCACGAATATCAACAAAAACTAGAAGGAATGGAAGAATGCACTATCTTTCATGATGAGTTCTACTGGTTTACCAATGGAACACACCAGCTGTGTTACTGGTAGAGTTAAGAGCTTAATTTGTCTGTTAGTAGCATACATATTTATATCAATAATAGCGGTCTTGTGTCTGCGTTATACTGAAAGTAGAAATCAAGAATTCAAAATGGCGTCCTTCCCCAAGTCTCATTAAAACCATGAAAAAATCGGATCAGTCCGAAACCGAAAAATAACCTAGCCTACCGATCAAACCTAAGGGAATATTATAACTCTATGCAACAGTTTTGCAGGGGTACAGCTAGTCTAAAAAAAAAAAAACTTGATCATTTTACTTTAACCCTGATATTTAGTAATTTGGTGTGTGCTATTTAGTAATTTGGTGTGTGCTATTTAGTGATTTGTTTTGTTTTGGTTTCATGTCAGTTCAGTGCAAAAGTCATTCAGTTTTTTTTTATTTTTCTATATGAAATAAAACTGCTATAGAACTTACTTGTATAAATGTTAAAAAAATTTTTTTTGTATTAAATAGAAATCTAATAATTGTATCAACTATCATTTATTTTTTCCACAGCGACTTTATTTTATTTGTGCTATTTTTTTTTTCAGGAATCTGCATGAATCAGAATTTTATATACCATTATCATAAAATCTGAGTATATATATATATTAAAATTGACAATTCTGAAGAGATGTTTTAAAAAAACAAAATGTAGACAGAAGCTCTGAGCTTAAAATTTGTTTATTGATCTACTGATCAAAGCCAATAAATGTTGCCAGAAGACACAGTAACCCTCAAATAACAAATGCTGTGTTCATGCTTCATCTTATGTTGTTTTTTTTAGATAATTTAAATATGTTTGTATTTTAGAAGTTTCATCAACACTCTTCATTTTACTTAATTTACCGACAAACTATTTTGTTAAGTTTCATATTCTGTAATATTTAACAAAACACTTTGGGTCAAAATTTAAGCAATGCACAAGGTTACACTCTGCGAAAATGATCATTTTTATCCCACCAATTTATCAAAATAATTTTCTATGTTTGTTTTGTGGTTAAAATCATACACAAACTGACAAAACAAATTTCAACAATTCAATGTTTTATAATTATGTTCTTGGATGTATACACATTTTATAAAAGTACAAATAGTAAGTTATTTCCCTTGTATAAATTTTATTGTTTTTCATACCGGTCTGAATATTTAATTATTTCTGGGTTATTTTTGTTCCATGCCCGTTCAAATATTAACAGCAATACAAAAGTGATAATGTCTCAATATATCTGGTGGTGTGAACCACAACTTTAAAGAAAATTATCAACAGGGTGGGCGGGGCCGAGAACAAACAACCACACACCGAGTGATTCAATCGTCATGAGGTCAGCATGCGACCACCGTGTGGAGTGCAGACGTGGAGAGGGAGCGGGTAATTAAAAACATGAACTGTCTAATCAGAAACAAAACTGTAAGAGGCATTACCCAACCACCAGCTGGACAAGTCTTGGTACTTGAATGCTTGGGACGTAGCCCGCAGATACAAATAAAGAACGATTATACAACTGCAGCTAATAAAGGCAGGTTCCCCCCCCCCCCATGAGACCATAACCCATCATGCCCTTATAAAGAGATTTAAATCGTTTTTGGCGTATTCGTCACTACAGATACTCAGCATTAATATATAGGATTATGCTAAAGAAAAGTAATCGCCAACAGTCCAAAGTGACTCAGCCAGTTTTTTTTAAGAGTTTGGCAGAGCAGACGACACTTAACGTAGAAATATTAAAAAAAAACATGTAAACTTTGTCATTAACAAACGGAAAGTGAGATCACCGAAGCCTGTAACACAGGTGCGATATAACGCCACCCCACACCCACACCACCTGAGTGAATGTGTTAGTGTGTGTGTAGGTGTGTGCTATTTTATTATATCGCCAACGATGTTATTCTTTGAAAAAAAATTCCTTAAAAATAATGTATTCACGTGTGTTCACATTCTACTTTCAATACTACAACAAGCTATCAATAGTTGTTTTTTTTAATCATTTGTGTGTGTGTGTGGGGGGGGGGGTGGATTGGTCATGGAAGACGTCACTGGAGCATTCATGCCCTAATCTTCCAATGAGGGTTGGGGGCGGGACCGAAGAATGTATTTGATATCAATTAGCTTTATCGTGCTTTAAACTTGTGACAAACATATCAGACTGAAAAGAACGACACTTATCAGCCACAGTCATACACACACACACACACGCATTCCATTCTGTGCAAACTTATTCAAAATCTACACACACACGGAGAAAAAACAAAACAAACAACAACTGTCCCGACAAGCCTCGACTGTCTCCGA
Source organism: Bulinus truncatus (assembly GCA_021962125.1). Taxonomy (NCBI): domain Eukaryota; kingdom Metazoa; phylum Mollusca; class Gastropoda; family Planorbidae; genus Bulinus; species Bulinus truncatus. The sequence goes on along the minus strand of JAGDYQ010000052.1, from coordinate 1,302,812 downwards.
GATCAAAGTCTCGTGCATTCAGTCGATGCCGATCAATGGGACCACCACCACCACTATCATAGAACTCACCTAACAATCTCCTCTTCCTCGTCATTCTGACTAGTGACAGACAGATTGATCTGACGGACACACGCTGTGGTATCTCCCCCCCCCCACGATGTACCCACAACTCTCTCTCTGTAGTTTATAAATTTAAGATGACGATTGCTCACCTACCCAACGTGTCTGTATGGATTGGATACTATTGGATGCATTTATATGGGGAGAGGAGGAGGTGGAGGTGGGTGGGAGTGATCAACAACAGTGGCAGGGACACCATGAACGACGCATAATCTTAAGGGAAAATATGAACGTAACTTGCGGTGGTTCAGCGTAACTAGCGGTGGTTTAGCGGTAATTTCTTAAGTAATTTACAAAATACACACACGCATATATATATATATATATATATATATATATATATATAACGCTATTAGACATCAATTATGTTTCAAGTGTTGGCATCCATATAATGAACAGACAAGTGTTGTATATGCATCACACATTAAACCCTCTCTCCCCCCACCCCCTTCGTCCAAATGGCAAATAATGGAACATAAAAAAATACACAGGACTTCTGCAAGTTCATAAAACAGGCCGTTTTTACAGCCCAACAATCTACACAGACGACGGGCCCATTTAATATCACGGCCCTCCACCTATTCCAAAAAGTCACGTCCCTGTGGCCGTTACATAGCCCCTAATGTAATCGGGTTGCGTAATATAACCGACTGCAAGAATGAGTACAAATTGTCCATTAGCATGGTGAGCCCGTTGACTTAAGAAGGCTTTGACCCACAAGATTTGAATTATTCATGATCAAAGTTCAATTCTAAACCAATCAAAAAGAACGCCCAACACATCTCCACAACCCAATGTATGGGAGAGTGTGTTGGATGGTGAGATATAAATACATGAAGTGTTTTTTTACGTTGAGAGTTCAAGGCGATATGCACAACCTGCCGGTAAACAAAACTGACCTATATTAATCTCTCATGTAAAAGGGCTTAGGAAATTACGCTTGGGCTAAATAAGATACATGACGCGCAGAAAATAGATAAACACACACACACATACTATCCAATCTGGTTAAAATTTCACCGCTCTTATTAACACGTGCGCAGCCAATAGGCCACAAGACATTCGGTTTATTTTTTTTTTGTAAGCTAAACTGAGACACACACACAACACAAAAATAAATGATTATAACAAGATTGGCCAATAACAGAATCAGACGTTAGATCTCGCTAATTCAATACGGCGTAACAGATCTCGTAAACATGACCTGACACCCAATCGATGAATACACGTGGTTGTTGTTTTGTTTATTTTTTTCAACATAAATTGTGCTACTTTCAAACTTTTTGTACAAGACAGCACTAGATGTAAAACGTTGTGAACGACACTTGTCAATCGATGAATACGACGATGGGGAGAATATGCATTGGCCATATTCATAATGTGTACATTGAATAAATACATGGTTTGAATACAAGCTTAAAGAAATATACCGTTTTAAAATCAGTTGGCTTATAAGGTGGTGTGTGTGTGCAGTGCCGTAGCGAGCTTAACTCGCGCCCGGGGCACAATACCTTTTTAGCGCGCCCCCCCCCCCCCAATTCGAAAAGCATATAATATTATATGTAAATGATGCCCCACCCTTGCCCCCCTCCCCTACGTGTGTGTGTGTGTGTAGCCCAGAGGTGGTGTCTTCAAAAGGGGGGGGGGCGGTTTAGCCCCAAGGTGGGTTCTGTAATGAACTTTGAACCTCTCATCTTATAATAACAAAGAAATATGTACAGACTGACGTAATTCACCATGCCCCAACAAACACCCCCACCCACCCTCCCCGTCAAGTGACACCACAAGCCAGATAAGTAATAAAATGGAATCAACGCGCTGGCAGTGCTGAGATACTCTCTACACGGCAAATGTATAACCATCCATGTGACAAAGGTTATTCACGAGTTCAAAGTTCAGATCAATGGAGCACCGTCACTACCGCCATCTAGCGGATAATACAACACACGACGGCCAGCCGATTGATTAGCTCGACCTGTATCACTGACAACATTTACAATGATGCGCTAAACATCTTTTATCTACCACACGGAACAGTTTCAGACATAGTACACGTACTCGAACGTCATCAAATTATCAGATTAATTTTTCTCGACAACTACTATTTATATTTATTGCAGTTTATTATTTTTTTTAAAATTATTATCATCATGATGGCCAATGTTTTTTTTTTGTTTTGTTTTTCTGATCTTCGATTGGAGACCCGTGCCTAACTTGAAGTAAGGTGAACCTAATGAAAAAAAAAAAAGAAGCCGACAAGCTGTGACACACATCATAAACAGACCCCCCCCCACCACCTCCACCCTCATGACGTACTCCAGTGTTGATAAACAACACCCATGCATTAAACTTTTATGTCAACGCGAGTGAAACGTTGAGTCGGTGAACTTTCTGACAATGGTACACATCAGTGAAGTCCATAACCCAGTCATAGGTCTAACACGCCTGTTAAATGAAGTCCATACCCAGTCATGGACAGAGCCGGATTTGCAATTTTAGGGGCCCAATTTTGAAAAATATTAAAAAAAAAATACTGCTGTTATTTTTTGTTATACCATTTAACATTTTTGGGGCCCCTTATTTAGCGGGGCCCTGTCTGTAAATCCGGCCCTGGTCTTAGGTATGAAACACCAGTGAAATGGGCGCGATCTCTAACACCGTCCCCACTGACGCGTGGCCAACACTCCCACACAAAACACACTCTCTAACCGCTAGTGAAATTTGCATACCGATAATTTTTATCATTATCATATAAAAAGATCAACCAGCTCGTAAGACCGATCTCTTAGGACCACAGCCACCATCGAAACATATACACCTCATACAAGCTGTGACAGGTCAAACAAAAAAGAAAGACAAGATCCCTCTTTTATTTTTCTTTTTCTAGAAAGGTCTAGCCGGTGTGAAGCTATTTATAGCACAATGCCACAGTGAGTCATAACGAGCAAAGAGGTGGGGGAGAAAAAATGCGTGCACGTGACCCGCTCAAAACACACACGTGACCAACCTCGTACATGCGCTGATCAAACATTGCCGGCACACAGGGGAGGGGGGGGGCACCGTGCTCATTAAAATAATATTCACCTGCGGCCCCCCTCTCACACCCACACACATCTACATGCACTAACTCACACACACACCGTATCATTTTGTGTTCAAACAAACCTAAAGCTGGCAGGCCGAGCTGTGAAAAACCCTTCCATTAACAACTAAAGTCAATTCATACACCATATCATTTGGCTGTTTAAACTAATACAGACCAAGTGGTTAAATGACAACAAGAAAAAACCAGAATAATTAAAAAAAAAAAGAAGTAAATAATGATAACAGCATAACAACAGACTGACATGCCAGGATGCAAATTAAAACCAAACGCTGAGCCAGAAATAGATGAATATATATAAAAACTAAAAAACAACAGCAACTATTTAAGAAACAAAAAATGTATCAAGAAGCCCTGGCAATAATTAAAAAAAAATGACAGGCAAATAAAACTTACAAAATGGAGTGCCGTCCCCTTTCTTTTGCCCTGTTTTAAGTGAATCCACACAGGTGGAGAATGATTTAATCAATAACTTTACCAATTTACATCAATGCATGACACAGAGATGGTGCAGATACATATATATATATATATATACATAAATACACAGCTAACAATTAATTGTGCACAAGCACACAAATTTAAAAAGGAAAGTGAATAAAAGAGCAATTTTAACCCTTTACTGCACATAGAAAGCTTTAGAGACTAACCGCCTATCATTTAGAGACAGTTTTATGTTGATGACGGGTTAACATAAACTAAAAGACACCAGCTATTTAAAATAATAAAATAAAAACAGAAAAATTAACAAGAGAATAACACGTATTTTTAAAAAATAAATGGGTGGGCGGGGAGGAGGGGGGTGTTTAGATAAACATGAAAACAAAAGGACAAACCAACTTTCTAAAATATATACAACAATAATAAACAAAAAATTGCATGGAAAACGTACCTCTGGGATCCACACCTTTCAGCCATGCTCCTGAAAAATCATGAAAATATATATATATATATATATAAAAAAAGTAGTTTTATATGTCCAATTTTTAAAGTTATACGCATACTACATATACAATAAGTTACACAATTCATGAAAATTTTAAAACAGTTATATCAAACAGATAGAATCAAAATATGAGATTTACTAAAAAATCATTTTTTTTTTATCAACAGGCTTTCTTGCCATAAAAAAAAAATGTCTCTTCAAAATTATGATTAAAGAATTAAGTTTACTCAAACGTCCTCCTAACGATTGACTGAGTGACAAACAAACAGCTGACTATGTAACAATTGACATATTAAAGTTAATTCTGAGAACAACCCACAGATAGTTAGTCTCAGAGAAGTAAATGTACAAAATTTAATTCTACCCATTATGATCAGTAATAAGATTAGATTAGCCTAAAACTAATAATAAAATAAGGCATTTTAATCTTTTTTTTTTTAATATTCCCAGTTGATTATGCTGTATTAGTACCCTTAATGTCCTCTTAATTACTAATGATAAAAAGTAAATTTAGTGGAAGCCTTTATCTGAATGTCCTTACAGTTTAGTTCGCTGATAAACACTATACTATATGAGAATTTATTCTCCCTTCAAATTAAATTATCAGGCAGAAGTATATTGTTAATAAAGATTTTGATAAATTAAACAAGGCAAAAAAAAAAAAAAAAGTTTGCGTATTTGTTTGCAAAGCGCAGGATCACATACACCCAGAAACCTTTTGTAATTTTAAAACATAAGATCAATTTGATTGATCCTTAACATCTTTAAAGCTTATAATGATATGAAATGTGGCTGGTTGTTGTCAAAGTAAGACCTGTTTTTTTTTAAACATGAATATATGATTATAAAATCAAACAATTAAGTCTGGGTCACTGGGAGATTAATGTTGCTCAATTTAAGACGGAGGGGGAAAAAAATGCAAAAATCAAAAGCAAGAAAAAAAAAAAAGTGATTTAAAAATATGTTGACTGATCAAAGCGGAAATCTGTATAATGATAAAGCTGTTGAAAAGCACAATTTAAAAAAAACAACAAAAAAAAATAAATTACAATGCTGTCTCAAAGAGACTTTGAAGATACATATTTATTTAGCTCTGTGTGATATAATTTGTGGAGAATTTGCAAACATTAAACAAAACAGGAGAAGTGGCAGCTGCAGGCTTTAAAAGCATTCTGCATGTCAGGTTCCAATTAAAGTGACATTACCCAAGCCTACAAACGATTTATAAATCCCAGTTCTATCCTGGGTGTGCTTGATTTTTTTAGGACGCAACTTCACATCTCCTGAAGATGATTTCAACAATTAAAATCTTTGTTAAGCCGAAAGAATTCATTAACAAAAAACTTATTAAAAAGAGTTAAAAAAGGTGAAAGTAAGGAGAGTGAGAAAACGTTGAGACCCAAAGCCAATGCAAATTGAAGGAGTGTTAACAAACCATTAATTAAAAAAAAAAAAAAAAAAGATTTAAAACTCGGCTGTAATTTAAATTATTAGTAAATTCAATTTCCAATAGTTAAAAAGAAAATTATATTTTATTAGTTTATTTTAACTATGATCATAAACTGGGAATAAATAACAATGTTGAATTATTTTCTTCAGAATGAGGAAAAAAAAGGAAAATACACCAACAACTGATGGACAAAAGCCAACTGATTTAGCTCTTATAATTAATTATAAAATAAAATTTAAATAAAAAGCAACGCTGTAAAATTCAACATACCAACCTGCATCTGCTTCAGTGCCATAAGACGATTAGATGTTTAAAATAAACGGCTCATAGTTTAAGGGTGTGCTACATGTGTACATGGTCATGGGTTGGAGGAATTTCTACTAAAGAGAATTACTGTGAGAAATCAGACATGCTAGTGATAATTTCACTACTTTCATGGCATCTTTTTATAAAATAACCAGGATTCAGTTATTTATGCTGCCTAAGTATTACTAACAGTTACCATACCTAGCCTATTGACAGTAAATACTACTAACGGCACATTTTCCCGAATAAAAGTCTTTAAAAAATTTTAAAGCTTTCTATATAACTATATAGTATTTGCAGTAAAAAAAAAAATGAACAGTCAAGAGATCATGTACTATAGCCAGCTTTGTGACTTAAAAAAAAACAACAACAACAAAAGCCAAATTAAAAAACAGCCACTGTAAAAAAACAAAAAGTACTGCAATAACAACATTGATATGCAACAACTTAAAAAAAAAATAAGCTAGTGAAATGAGACAAATATAATTTTTTTTTAAAAGACTGTAGAAATGAAATATGAAAAAAAAAAAGACAATAACAGAAAAACAGAATAGTACTTCGTCTTTGAAGAACTTCTGATAGATAGAACAAAGAAAATGCTAAAAATAAAGTGTTAATCAGAAATGAATGATTCAAAATTTTAAAATACTGACTGCCTGATTGCAGCGTGCTAAAGATTTCCAAAATGCTTCAAAATGCCATGCAGGTGGTGAGATAAACTTGGTTACTCAAGAGAAACTTCCAAAAACACTTCCAATATTTTGTAACTTTACTGTATGAAATAAATCTATCTTAAATTTAATATATATATTGCTTTAACAATGTACTACCCAAACTGAGAAAATCAATTCTTTTTGAATTCTAAAATTTTACAATAAAAGAGTCTCTATGATATAACATTTCTAATCGATTTTTTTAAAACTTGCTACACATTTTCATGAAAATTATATTTTGTAGATTGGATACAAATCAAGCAAATTAACCAGTACTGAAAGAATTACTGTTATAAATGACAGCTAGTCAGCTGATTGTTATTTTCAATGCACCTGTAAAACATTTAGCTAACCCTTTTTTGACAAAAACCTCATGATTAAGATTGTTCGTTAAGTGTTTAATACACTTATTTCATTGGCTGATTGAAATTATTGCAATAATATAGATCTGTGTCTAAATCGAGTAAACTGAATAGCAAAAAAAAAAAAAAAAATGTGTAATTTTGAATTTGCGCCACAAAAAAATTAACATTTGCTTTAACTCAAGAAGAAAATTAATTTAACAGTTCTTTAAACTTAGGGGCTTGTATTGAAATGAGATTTATAGTGATTTGTATGTCTATACCATATGACAATTTATTATGCATAAAATGCATGTAAATAAAGATAGATTTATGAAACAAATATGGTGCACTGAATGTAACAATTACCATAAACAGTTATCTGAACATAAGTTTTATACATGCTATTAAAGTCAGAAAAGCAAGCATTGCCTTCAGTATTAATCGTAACTGAGGTAGATAGTAACTGATGTGATAGTATATAAGTAATTGATTAGGCTAGTATTAGAAAGTTGTTTTTATCTATCTAGCATACTCGAATGCCATGAAACTGCAGTCTCAAATGTAATTTTTACCTTTGGAACTAGCTGTTTCCTCTGAAATGGGTTCAGTAGGCTTAACTTCTTTAGTATCTGTTTTGGGCTCACCCAATGCAAAAGCCTCAAAATCTTCATATGCGCGTTTGCTAGAAGTAGTGGTGGTACAAGTGGGGATAGGTTCTGGAAAATGGCTAGAAGTAGGGGGTGCAGATGGTGAATATGTAGAACTACTATCTGCATCTGAGGTACTACCAAAATCAATAAGTGGTTCATTGCTATCTGGCACTGGAGCAGATGGCTCCACCTGATATTCAAGTTCTTCATCATTGAAACCGTAATCTTCTAGGCCCACAGTAGGCTCATTAAAAGACTGCGTATGTGCATATGCTTCAGCTTCTGAAGCACCACCCGCATAACGGTCTTCCTCGGCCTCTTCTGTAATATCTGTGGTGGTTGAAATATGTGCATCCTGATTGATGTCGAAGTCGTACGCACCTGATGAGCCAACTCCAGTCTGGTAGTCGACATCTTCGCCATCCATACTGTTGTCGTGATCGAAACCGCTTCCAGGGGGGTCTAGTTTTTCGAAATCATCATTGCTGTATCCTGAGCTTTCAGGCAAATTGTCAGATTGTCGTGAAGGATTTGTGCTTGCCATGACGACCAAAAAGCCTGAGGTCTCTTCGAAGTATGAAAGTAAATAAAAACTATGTTCTAACAGCTGCTTACTTGATCTCTGCTTTGTAGACGAATATCATGGCCGTTCTTGTTGTTGACGTACTTTTGAGCATGCGCAAAGAAGATGTTAATTATAAAAGGGAGACCAAAAACTAAAAAACTGAAGAAAATAGTAAATGCTAACATTAATGCGCAGTTATCTGTCCTTTTTATTATTAAATCGATTTTTTATGTATTATATCATAGTATTAATTATTATTTGTTGGGCACTTCAGTATAAAATGAAGTAAATGATAAAATATTTAGATGCGTATATAATGTACTGCTATCTTCAAGATATGCATTCAGTTTAAAACTATGGCGACTATAATTCTTTTCAGGCACTGAATCTTTTTTTTTCAAGACATATAGTTTTCCCTATCTCATTTTACACACTGGTAGTTTTTATTATTTTCCTGCTATGCGCTTTGCCGGTGCTTTACCAAGGCTAACCAGGGCCATTTAAGGAGTATCATAAGTAGGGCCGCCACATACTGTAACTTATGTCAGGGGCCTCTTAAGCCTTTAAAGGCCAGCACCAACGCTTTTTACTGTGTAATGTTTTGTACATCTTCAACAGAAGGACCATGTCAAGAGCACACATCTTTATAAAACGATTTAGCTTTTGGTGTGGCTGTGATCAAAGATGCCCCATTTAATCAAGGCAGAGCCGTTCCTGCTTTTCGGTGGGGGGGGGGGCATGCAAATGTATATTGGGAGGGATGGAGTGGGGGGGGGGGCTCAGGAAAATGGATATTTTGGATTCCTTTGGGGAAAAAGTCGTGGTCAATGCTTGTAAGGCAATGGTCACTAATACACTCAGATAACTGAGCACCGACTAATCTCATACTGTTAAGCAGTGTGATTTTTCCGCCAGAAAAAAAAGAAAGCACTGCTGTTTTAAGTAATTGTAGTGAGCGATCGTCCTTGTAGTAATGTAGTCAACCCCCCTCGTCGAGTCGTCGCTGGGCCAGCACGTCTCCAATATGATGTAATCGCTTCCAGGCTGATTTCTTTTCGCCTTTAGTAATAATACTGTTACTTTTACTCTGATTAAATACATAGTTTTATTGATCATCTTTAATTACACGTTCTCTGCAGACACTAATAATAATAATACAAAAATATAAAGTTTCTTGAACACTTTTGACATTATTTGTCAAGGGATCTAATTCGGCTGCCGATGTCACGTGGAACGTCCTAGTTTATTTCCAGAGTTAAGTCCCCTGTAACAAAAAACTGCAAAGCTTACACACACACACACACACACAGAAGTTCCATTAGCCCTATGGGTCGTCGGGGCAGATGAAGTGTATAATTAATCTGCTTCTGTAACCTCGGCATAAAAAGGGATTATGCGGTTAACACAACGTCCAACCGCCTTTACTTCCCCAACTTAAGTCAGATACTTGGTGGACGTGGGACTTGAGTCAACTTTCACCAGGACCCATGGGCGTATTCATGGGGGGGGGGGGGCAAGGGGGCATACGCCCCCCCCCTCCCACATTTTGAAAAAAATGTCATATAAGAGGGGGGCATTTGCTCCCCCCCTTACATTTAAAAAAAATGTCATAAAATTGTTATTCCCCCCCCCCCACCCTGGAAAATTTGTGCCCCCCCCCTGGAAAAATTCCTAGCGACGCCCATGCCAGGACCTGGACTTGGGTAAAAGACTGGAGCGGTTATTTACAAAATTCTTTTACTATATAAATTAGCTTACATATAATTGAAATGCGATTCTCCTATTTTTTCCCTCCTATCTATATAAAACAACAGAGATACAAACGCAATATATAAGGCAACACCCAGCCCGTAGCGTGAAAATTCTACAGCAGGGGCCAGGCCAATAGCGGGGGGGGGGGCAGGAAATAAATGTTAATAAGTAGAGCAAACAAGCAGAGGGGGCCAAACAAAACACAGGGAGCCCGGCCCCCATGCCCCCGCATGCTACGTGCCTGGCAACACCCCACGAGAAAAGGCCTAAAGGCAGACCAAGAAGCAGATGGTTAGAGGAAGTGGAGAAAGACCTAAATTCATAGGAGTGAGAGAGTGAACTAAAAAGACCGTGGATCGGGAAAAGTGGAGATAAGCAGCATGGCAGGCCAGGGCCCTAAATGGGCTGTAGAGCCAAAGAAAGAAGAAGCATTTATTTAACAGTATTGAATCCAGTTCTGCAGAGGTGTACCTAGGGTGGAGGAGAGGGGGTCCAAATTCGAAAGTTCCCTTAAATATTAAGTACATTATCTCATGTCATGGTGTCGAATGTCAAAATGCAGCCTCCCCCCCAAAGAGACTGAGCCCCCCGGGCCCCCAAATCCCTAGGTTCGGCACTACAGTTCGGATACTGATGTATCACTTTGTTTATATTGTAAATCTAACTATCATAAGGGCCTACAACCCTAGACCGGTCTCTATTATTAATCATGATGACCATTGTCTTTGGTGTCGTCTCAAACCTGAACCAATAATTGCTGTCTGAAATTGAGCTAAGCAAACAATAGCCGATTATATAATCTGTATGTGTGTGCGTGTGTGTGTGTTAGCAATGTGTGTTTGTGCGCGGGAAGTATGCATGCCTGTAAAGGGACCGTGTTGATGTCATTCCGACTTTTTCTTCAAGCGGAAAATCTGACAGTTTGAGATAACTGTGCGTCTCATGTCAAGCCTCTAAAAACAGAAAATTAATTCTCTCTCTTCAACTTAAAGAGTATGAAGGTTAGTGTTTTACATATAAAAAAAGTTGGCATCAAAACAATATTTCGGAAACCAATATACAAAAAAAAAAGATAAATTGACATCAGTATACGTAAGTAAACAAACTTATGTATTAGAGATCGTTAAGTCTGATAGATATACATTTAATCATACCAGTGGTTTCTCATGCTGTGGTACGAGAATCACGGACGCTCTAGGGGGGGGGGAAATCCTACATGCAATACAAACAATATTATTATTAAACATTATTGTAAACAGAACAAGAGTGGCCGACCGTGAGCCAGTGTATGTGTGTTTGTGTTTAAATTCATTGATGGATTATTTTATGAAAATATTTTTTCCCCAAAAGGCGCTGTTGATTTAAATGAATTTTGGCACCTGCCTTAAATAGCCGATGAAGGCCTTTTTACTTAGCTCCATGGACATGGAGTACAGGTAGTGGCGTTTAATGCACTTAGGGGCGGAGTTTTCCCCACTTAGCTACAGTAATGTGAGATGTCAATGTAAGGATGAGATGAAATCTCTTAGATCCTATAAACCACTAATTGGGACGGTTTTTTGCAGTGCCCTTCTTTCATCCCCACCATAGCCGATAGTGCAATGACCATGGAGGCACTACGGTACTTAAGCCAAGACCTGAAAATATCAGTCGATACTCAAGATCGAACCAGGGACCCTCAGGTCGACAGCCGAGCGTTTTACCGCACGACCATCCGCACAGTAATTGGGGAATCCATTTTTATATTCCGCTCTGGGAGCGCCACTTGCTTACACTTACCTGGAGTTCAGGGCCCTGGATTTAGCTGAAACTGGAAAAGGAAGGGGGGGGGGCTAGATGATGTGGCACAAAAAAAAGTTGTTTTTGTTCAAGGAATAGATGGATGTATGCTCTGTTTTCATCTGGGCTGGATTTCGGTGATGGGTCTGGTGACGTTAACAATACCCAAATTTCAAACTCTGTTTCCATCTAAGCCTATTTCAGTGATTATGCAGCATCAATAATATCCACATTGTATTGTGGCCCCTTCGAAAGCCAATCAAAAGAATGAAAAAAAAAACAGTGGTGAATCATTTGTTTGTATCATACCACTGCTCCCTGTACGGTTAGACCCCCCCCCCCCCATGCATTTGGATTGCCTTAGGTTTAAGATTATCTAATATTGCTGTCTGATGAATAATTCGAATGCAAATGAAATTCAAAAATTATGACCAACGTTCTTTGCATTTCAAGTTAGCAATATTATGCGGCTTAGTAGCGACCTGTAGCGTAGGAAAAGTACTGCCGGTTGTGCGGCCGCACACAAGGCGCCGAACTAGGAAAGGGGCGCCAAAAGAGCGCTGTCAAATGTTTTTGCACTTTTTAGATTGGGAAGAGGGCGCCGAAAATTGAAACTTTCAAAGTGCGCCACAGTAACATGATATGTCTCTGGTAGAGTGCTCGATTTAAGAAAAAAAAACCAGTGCCGGGAATGAAAAAAAAGAGCTGGGGATAAATGTGTATGGTTTCATCCCCGGCAGGGATATATTAGGTAAAGCAGAGCCGGGGATGAGAGTTTTCAGTGCCGGGGTTTTCTCCGGCATCCCGGCGGTAAATCGAGCCCTGGTAGACCGCATCAAATAAGTTTATATTCTGTGGTAAGACACATTTTTCAATAAAGTATAAGTTGAAAATATTTGCATACAAACATAAACTTTTTTTTTAAGTAAATTAAAATTACTGTTGGCAAAATACAATCATAATTACACATGAGCTGATTAATTTAAGAACACAATCTGAAGTGAAATTCGGTCGGATTATTAATATCAGCATTTTTCTTAGTTCAATCTGTGTCAAGTAAGTTTGAAAAAAGTTTTAGTTCATTCTGGGTCAAGCAAGTTAGGGAAAACAAGTAGATCAAAAGGAAGGAAAGGAAAAAAAAAAGAAAATTACGAAAATCTAAAGTTTTTTTTTTTTACAGATTTCACAAATAGCTTGTCAAATTCTTTTCTAATAACTGACCAATGAATAAAAGTGCTTTTTAAAAAATCTTCTTGACTTTGGTTTCGTACTATTCATTCCTCTGTTGAATTATAACGCACTCCAACAAGCATACCAAAATATATGTGCAAGTGCACCGTATTTACCTTTCTCGTATGTCACTATACTGTCACGCGAAATTAAAACCACCATAGACATTCTTGTTAACAACCATTCTGAAATGATGTATGTCGGGAAGGGTGGCGTACTGGCGTGTAAATGTAGCTTGCGAGGTCCCCAATGGACCCCCCTCCCCCACCACCTGCTTCCCCAATCTCTCAGATTATAGTCTCACTTTTGCAATTACACGTGCTCTTAGATATCTGTCATCGCCCAACTAAGGGCGCGGAATGGGAAAGGGAATGTACAGTAGAATAAACAACCAGAAGATATGTAATTGTTTACTTTGTTGTAGTTGAGTAGATTTGATGAGATTAGATGCAGGGAGTCATACCACCTGGCACTTTCTACTAATGCGCTTAAAAAACAAAAACAACAGAGCAACCTAAGCAAACAAATAAACTATATCACCCGCCTATCTACCTACATTAGTATTTTCCCTATCTATCTACATTAGTATATTCCCTATCTACTTTATTATATTAATATCTACCTACATGAGTATCTCCACTATCTACCTTCATATTTAGGTACATCTCCAATTATCTTCCTATTTACCTAAACCATAACTTATGATAGAGGCGTACCTAAGATGGTTGGAGGAGTGTGTGTCCAAATTCGAAAGTCCCCCGGGCCCCAGCTTGAGGGGGCCCCCAAAATTATTTTTTTACATTAAATATTAAGCACATTATCTCATGTCATGGTGTCGAAATGTCAAAATGCAGGGGCCCTCAAAGATGCCAAGCCCCCCCCCGGGCCCCCAAATGCGTAGGTTCGGCACTGACTGGTGATTCATCAGTAATTCAGTTACTTCTGTCCGCCAATTCCCCTCTATTTCTCTCAAGTGCTATTTTTTAGGCTACTGCCTAGGGCCCTCACTGTCAAAGGGGCCTCTCATTGAGGGCCTAAAATTATTCTCAAATCTTATGTTTTCATTGCCCTGACAGGTACTTACGTCTACGTTCCCAGTATGGGGCCCATTTAAAAGTTTCTGCCGTGGCCCAAACAACATAAATTAAGAACGGCGCTGGTCTCTCTCCCTCCCTCTCCCCCTCTCTCTCTATATATATACATAGGCGTATTCATGGGGGGGGGGCAAATGCCCCTCCCCTACATTTTGAAAAAATGTCATAAAGTTGTTATTTGCCCCCCACCCCCTGGAAAAATTCCTAGCGACGCCCATGTATACATATATGACACCCCCCTCCCCCCATTACCAGACATATTGACTGTGGGTGCCCCCAAGACTCCTCTACCCATTTGAATTTTTTTTCCCCCCACTGGTTCAGACCGCTTCCCCTACGGGCCTACGGGCTTTCCGGTTCCGTCTATTATCAAATCAACCCATGCTGTGATGGCGTTCATTTCCGGGACGTCGAACTATAATAAAACAACAACAACAACACCACCCGTGTTTAAAAGTGCAGGCCCCGCGATTAAAAAAAAAAAGTTACGTTGGTACAATAGTTATGACCACAATTTCTTTCCTTTGTCAACGTATGTTTGTGTCACCTCACTGTACCCACCTCTTTCCATTCATATAACTCGTACACAAACTACGAATCTGGAGATATTTTCCGGTGTAAAACAGTAAATGTCTTTGTTTAAAATACAAACAAACACTATCAGTGTACACACACACACAAACAACAGCTCGAAATCAATTCGAGAAGTGCGCAGCGGGCCATGTGTATGACCTCTGACCCCAGAATGGCGCACAATTAATTTAAAAAATAAAATAAAATGAGGTTGACATATGAAGGCAGCGTGGACACACACACAAAAAAAAATAAACAAGGACCATAAGAAAACAAACAAAAGGTTATTTCCCTTGACAGTTGACCACCTTACCTGTGGTTATGTAATTCAAGGTTGGTATTTTAACTCATTAAACAAAAAATAAACAACCAACAACGTTGTATTATATGTAGGTATTTTAGATGGTCTATTTTTTAAAAAATAAATAATAATATTTTTTACGTCTTTGTTTTTACATATAGGCCTAATATTAATGTTATTATATTCTTACGAATAATTTAAATATGATTTATTCTTACGAATAATTATAATTATATCAAATGTATTTTGATTTCATGATAATATTAATAATGTTAATCAACGTTTCAGCTAGTTCCTGATGGTGCTATTTAAGATACGATGGTGCCGATAGTGTTGTCTGGAATCATCCTGGTTTTACTGGTGTTGACAATCATCTTTGCCGTGTTCTTTTGGCGTAAGGCCGATGCAGATCTACTCTTGTTGTTTAAAGACAAATTTGGTTATGGGCCAGGTAAGAGAATAATCTGCCGATTGAAAATAAATATTGAATTAGCCGACGTTATTAATTAGATTAGACATCAGACAGTGTGTGCGTGTATCAATGTCCGGGCAACACATTTCCAGCGCAACTTAATTAAAACCAGGTTAAAAAAAAATTAAGGAGAAAATAATTTCAGGAACAAGGTCGACGGTTCTCTTATCTTTTATAGTTGTAGACTTTACTGTTAAAACTTTCAGCTTCGGGTAGTAACAAAAAAAAAATTCGTATAAACTACACAATTAGCCCCTGGGTAAACCAGTGTGCAAGAGCCCCTACCCCACCCACAGTGGCTCAACCAGGGGCTTGAGCGCCCCCCCCCAGGCCCAAGCACTTTTTGCTGGTGGCGCCACTGCCCACCCCCACCCCTCCCCATACTACCACTGAAAAAAAAAATGGAAAATAAAAGGTCAATAAACACGTAGCCCATAAATACTGCTATACTCCACCTTCTGGGGGGATAGAGATAAATGATAGAATTGCTATAAAAGGGAACCGTGCTATGATTCAGGTGGACAGAAAGACTGAGAGAAAAAAGGCCCAACAACACACACCCAGCAAGAACAGAAAGCGGCAGACGATGGGTCACCACATTGAGGGTTTGCTGTAAGATGTTTAACTCGTTCAACTGGGCAGTGCCGAACCTAGGGATAAGGTGGCCCGGGGGCTTGGCCTCTTTAGGGGCCGCTGCATTTTGACATTTGACACCATGACATGAGATAATATACTTAATATTTTATGTAAAAAAATGCGCTTCCAAGGCTGGGGCCCGGGGGGGACTTTCGAATTTGGACTTCACCCCCCCCCTCACCCTAGGTACCCTCCTGCAACTGGGTCAGCTGTACGCACAGTAGACATATGTTTCGCCTGGACTATTATTACCTGTACATTTTAATTTTTTTCGTTGTATTTATTAAATCTTTGTATTATTAGTTAACAAACCCACGTATCCTTAAGTGCTTACCTTAGAACATTTCAACATTACAAATAGATAGATCCCTAGGGTAAGTGCCGGGTGGGGGGAGGGAGTAAATGTTGCTAATGGCAACACTGTGTTGACAGTCGGCTTAGAAATAGTAGCAATAATAATAATAATAACAATCTATACAATTAAAAAGAACTGAACAAATAAAATCAAGAAAATTTTGGTTTACAGATTCATTAAAAGGCCAAGTTGCCTGGATCACTGGGGCATCCAGTGGCATTGGGGAATACATCGCTTATGAACTGGCCAGAGCTGGATGTTGTCTGGTTCTGTCTGCACGCAGACAAGAAGAACTGGAGAGAGTTAAGGCAGCGTGTCTGAAAGAAGGTAGCCGATTGGTTGGACGCAAACCGTAGAGACAGAAAACAATATAGAAACAAGAAGGTTCAAAGCCATCCTTAGCTTTTTGGGAACCCTAGGCAGAGACTTAGAAAAGACAGAGACTTAGAAAAGATTATAGAAAAGTACCTTCGGGACCCATGAAATATCACATTTCAAAGTCATTTGTACTAGAAGGGGGCCCTAATGGTCGACAGATAAGGCCTTATCACGTTTGCTGTCATTATAACTATTAGGGGGCTTATGCAAATGTACCTGTCCTGCGGATAGGTTCTGTCTAATTAAGGTGCCTTAGGCAGATTTATCTGTAGAGGCCCTTACAGCATCAGATTTGGTAAGAATTAGTACTGCCGGGAAGGGGGGGGGCATAGATGACTGCTAACTTTGTCATTGCCTCTGATCATAGCCATTCCTGAAATAGACACAGTGTCTAATGCACATGTCCCCCAATGTTGAGAGAGAAAAAAAACATGACTTATTTGCACTGAGACATCTTGTCCGATCTCGTCCAACCCTGCGTGTACATTTTATCTTTGGAAAGGTGAGGAGGGGAGGGGGGAGCGACACACACAAAATACAAATGTATGGCCCAAAAAAAAAAAGTTAAAACTATTGCATTTGAAAGTATTTGATTTACTTTTTTTTTTAAATTTACACACAAAACTAAACTTTAAGGTAATATCTGTTGAATCACGTGAACAGAAATTCACTATCTGTACGTTTCACAGCTGCTGGTCAACTAGCAGACGACGACGTTTTGGTTCTTCCCTTCAACGTGGTGGACTTCGCCTCGCACAAGTCTTTGGTCAGCAAAGTTCTAGATCATTTTAATAAGGTCATTGTACGAACTTTTTTACTATAACTGATGTCACGTATTATTTTTTTGGTTTCTTTATTGACAAGAGTTTCTTAAAGGCTGGCAGAAATAAAGTTCAAGTTGTGTTTTAATAATGTTATCTTAATTTTAAGAGATATGGGAAAAAAAATTGCGACCCATTTTTGTTTCATTAAGGTAGAAAAAAAATGACACAGAATAAAATAGGATTGCCCTTTCGTTTCGGATCGCTACTCCACAACCCCCAAGGGCAAAGTTGAGTTTTAAAAATTTAAACTCCTATGCACTCAAATCCACACAATAAAGAACTTCTTACATAGATTAATTATCTAGGTCATGTGATGGGGAGATTAATCGTGTATAAAAAATACTGTGCAGACAAAATTTAATTTGCGTTTTTCAACGAAATTTAGTTTAGTAGAGGGTGCTGTGTATAAATCAATTCATTTAATGAATTGCTTTTCTTAGAATAAGTTATATTCTTTTTTTTTATCACTAGGCAATTCTTACAGCAATCTTGATATTTATGTTTTTTTAGAGCATTTTCGAAAAAAAATGCTCTATTGTCCCCGTTTTGTCTGTCTGTCTGTCCGTCCGTCATCACCCTAGATCTCAACAACCATAAGTCCTAGACCCATGATGTATATATCATTTTGTAGGTCTTGGCCTGCAAAGAAATGACTTTTTTTCTATTTCGCGATCTGACCTCTCAGGGCCGTAAAAGGGGCCTTAGTACTGTTTTTTACTATATAAGCTATATTAATAAAGGAGCGCTATATCTCAGCAACTATAAGTCCTAGACCCATGATGCATATATCATTTTGTAGGTCTTGGCCTGCCATGTGTACATCAAAAGTTCATTTTGCGATAGGACCTCTGAGGGCCCCGTTTTGTCTGTCTGTCTGTCCGTCCGTCATCACCCTAGATCTCAATAACCATAAGTCCTAGACCCATGATGTATATATCATTTTGTAGGTCTTGGCCTGCCAAGAAATGACTTTTTTCCATTTCGCGATCTGACCTCTCAGGGCCGTAAAAGGGGCCTTAGTACCGTTTTTTAGTATATAAGCTATATTAATAAAGGAGCACTATATCTCAGCAACTATAAGTCCTAGACCCATGATGTATATATCATTTTGTAGGTCTTGGCCTGCCATGTGTACATTAAAAGTTCATTTCGCGATAGGACCTCTGAGGGCCGGGCTTCAGGGCTCCTAAGGGGCTTATATATTATATATACACCTTGTACGTTCAATAGCCCGCTCATTTGGTGCGAAATACTGCAGCACGTAGTTTCACCAAGATTTATTAAGAAACTCATCAAATGAAATAGTAAGCTTGTTTTTTGAGTTTAATTGAAAGTATCAGAGCTATGCAACAATTGACGGAGTTTTCGGACGATTAAATGACTATAATTTCGAATGTTTTCAATTATGAGTCCTATTTCAGTAACCACAAACCACTTGTAGTTAGATTTAAGAGACAATAATTTTTTTTCAAATATAAAGAAACGTCTTTATAATTTTTTTTTTACAAATATATGCATTACACAATTGAATTTATAAACATTTCCAAAATTTACAAATATTTACTGAAAGATAGCATACGTACTGATACATAATACGAAAATGCGCTAACACGTCCTGTGTCCAGAATGGAACAGGCTTAATTGCTTGTTTTTAAAAGTCTTCTACTACTGACTACAAAAATGCCGCCATTTTTTTTGGTATTTTTCTTTTTAATGGTGTACAGTGTAAGTGTAGCACTTAAATATTGATACACAAGAGAATAACACACAAATGTGTCGCTTGAAAAAATCAATTTAAATTGATTGTTTAATGACTTTAATCTATTATCTGGGGTTCTCCTTAGGGGCTGTCCATTAATTATGTCAACAAAATAGGGGGGAGGGGGAGTCAGAAAATTTTCGACAATTGTTGACAAGGGGGAGGGGGGGGGAGGTCAAGAAAAGTTTACGTCAACAATGTTACTTTCTTAAAAATTTAATATAATTACTTAAATAAAGGAAAATTAAGCAGCGTTTGTAGTCCTGTGTTACACACTCGCTTAACATTCAGTATTTTAATTAAACTAACTATATTCCTACTAATTTTGCCACATAAACATTTTAGAAGCCACCTTTTTTAGGGGGGGGGTGTAATCAAAAGGTCTCTGGAAGTTTGACAAGTTATTGACATGGGGGAGGGGGGGGGGTAAAAATCGCCAAAAATTTGTTGACATAAATAAAGGACAGCCCCTTATGCACTCGGGGGTAAATTCAACAGAAATACGAAGAAAACTTAACAAAGACAGAGGCTAAGTCTATGGAAGTTTCGTTAGAGGTTACAACATTTTACGCGCCGTATAAACAGATGGATGGAAACCCTTTTTTTTTTATGTAAACGTTGATTATTATTTGCTGAATGTATTAAACTCGTGAAACATAACAAAGAAATGTATTTTGAAATAATAAATAAATGTATTAGTATGCTATGAAATTTAACGAATAAATGCAAATCACGCCATGGCAGATTGACATTCTGATCAACAATGCCGGGTGTAGCCAGAGGGCGAAATGGATGGACATAGAGCTGAACGTGGACAGAGACCTGTTTGAGGTCAACGTGCTGGCCCCGGTGTCACTGACACAGGCCGTCTTACCTCACATGATCGACAGGAAGAAGGGAAGCGTTGCTGTGGTCAGTAGCATGGTGGGAAAGTTAGGTAAGGAAAGACTGAAAGGGGGGGGGAGGGGGGCGTAGTTCCGTATAGAAAAAAAGTCAGGTAAGTCTAAATGCAATATACACCGATTGCATGTGTCGTCGCTTTCATTAATAACGGGTTTTTTTTTTTTAATTATATAAAAAAAATCTTTCTTGTTTACGCGTATTTCATATCACAACTTGGTTCATATTATTTTTTTTCAGGGATGCCACATTCTAGGTCATACAACGGCACCAAGTCTGCTGTACAGGTATGCATGAACTTCGGTTAATGTGGAGGCAGGGCCGGTCTTACGATTTGCGGGGCCCAGTTTAACGGATGCTTGCGAGGCCCCTCTTCTCAATTTTTTTTTGTTTACATTAACGACTATAACTATTAATGCTAAATGTAAATTGCGGGGCCCCTGCCAGGCGCAAGGCCCAATTTGGAGCGATCGGCCTAATCGGCCTGTCGCCGGCCGTGGTGGAGGTGGGGGGGTCATGATATATTAAAAAGTAATGTTCCCTTTAAGTCCTAATGGTTTTTTTTTGGGCCTTATGAAGTTCAGAATTCATCTATATTTGCAGCCACTGCACATAAAAGGATTGTGTGACTTGCATATCTCCCGTGGTGCCCACATGGCCATTGCACTATTGGTTATGGTGGCCAATAACCGTCCCATTAGTGGGTAATAGCGCAAAGACCAACCGCTTTTTTTTACTTTCAACAACTAATGTCTGGAACCCATTTAAGATGGGTGAACATGATACCTGGGTTCGAACCCGTGACCCCAGGTAGACAGCTCAATGCCGCATGAAAATCCGGCCCAAAAAATACCATCTACGCCTGTTACGCGTCTTTCTTGGGAGGGAAGGGGGAGGGAGAAGAAAGCAATAGCTCTGATAACGGATTTGTCTGGAGGGTGGATTAGACAGAGGCGTACCTAGGGTGGGGTAGGAGGGGTCCGAATTCGAAAGTCCCCGGGCCCCAGCTTTAGGGGGCCCCCAAAAATGTTTTTTTGTATTAAATATTAAGTACATTATGTCATGGTGTCGAATGTCAAAATGCAGGGCCCCCCAAAGAGGCCAAGCCGCCCCCCCCGGGATCCAAAAATCCCTAGGTTCGGCAATGGGATGAGATCAAGTTAGTGCTAATTCAACCCAACTGACATCGACTGCGAAAAATGAAATGGTATTAGCATTTTCATAAACTATTCAATAACGTTTTATCTTTCATTCACCAAATTTGATAACTAACTAAAGAATGAACCACTTTCAGACTTGATTTCATCAAACCAGTCTCATAAACAAATAAATAATTACAGGTGTGCTGACGACATATAAATACCAAAAGATAGCAATCACATTCGAACTTATCAACCAGTCAGAAATAATAATAAATAAAAAACAATGTAGATAACCCGACATATATATGTGTGTGTCTGTCCACAGGCTTATTTCGAGTGCCTCAGAACGGAAGTCGACGAACACAACATCAGCGTCACGGTCACGTGTCCTGGACCAACCTTCTCCAACCTGTTCATTCACGCGGCTACCGCGAAGCACAATGAGGTGAGCCCCCAAGCATGGGCGTCGGAGTGATATCTTATGGTGGTGGGCGCAAACACAGATTTAATTACTGAGTCCCTCATTAGTTGTGTACCACATAATTTATTTATTTCAAACGGATTCAATTCACGATTTCCTTATATATGAGTTGTTTTTTTTTAAAATACCAAAATACAATATAATAATATCACATTATGGTAGGTGTTTTGAAAGGGTGTAGCGAATCTATTAATATATTTTTAAACGTGTGTGTGTGTGTGTTGGGGTGGTGGTGGTGCGGAGTTGCGCTTCACAGTTCACTGCATACCTTACCCCTTAAAGCCGGCCCTGCAACCTATAGTCGTGGTGGCTTCGTGGTGAAGAACGATGCACATTGAGCCCTATGGCAACGTAACGAGCACATCTTTTAAAACACACGCTCAAACTCTGAGGCGTAACCAGGTGAGGGTGGGGGCGATACTTTATTTTTTTTTTTGGTTAGGCTGGCTAAAAAATAAACTCTTCGCAACTAGAAACAAGAGGGAGGGGGGTTGGGGTGGGTTCCAATTCGCATGTCACATACAGTTATACATCTTCATATAGCTGCACACAATAGAGCGGACTGTAGTGTACGGACCGAGGTTTGCAAATCAAGGGGCATACAAGTGAAGGTGGCATGTAAGTGAAAAGGGCGTACAAGTGAAGGGGTCATACAAGTGAAGGTGGCATTAAGTGAAAAGGGCGTACAAGTGAAGGGGTCATACAAGTGAAGGTGGCATTAAGTGAAAAGGGCGTACAAGTGAAGGTGGCATGTAAGTGAAAAGGGTGTACAAGTGAAGATGGCATTAAGTGAAAAGGGTGTACAAGTGAAGGGGTCATACAAGTGAAGGTGGCATGTAAGTGAAAAGGGCGCACAAGTGAAGGTGGCATGTAAGTGAAAAGGGTGTACTAGTGAAGGTGGCATGTAAGTGAAAAGAGCATACAAGTGAAGGTGGCATTAAGTGAAAAGGGCGTACAAGTGAAGGTGGCATGTAAGTGAAAAGAGCATACAAGTGAAGGTGGCATGTAAGTGAAAAGAGCATACAAGTGAAGGTGGCATGTAAGTGAAAAGGGTGTACAAGTGAAGGGGTCATACAAGTGAAGGTGGCATGTAAGTGAAAAGGGTGTACAAGTGAAGGGGGGCATACTAGTGAAGGTGGCATGTAAGTGAAAAGGGCGTACAAGTGAAGGGGGCGTAAGACGTAACAAGTTTATGTTATAATTGCCAATTCCTGCTTACGTGTTAATAAAAAAAAATACACCATGCAGTTTTAAACTGAAAATTATACAACATATATATGGCGGGGCGGGAGCGTTTAAAGTGTATGCTTAGGCTCGGGGCGTTGAATAACACAAGTCCGGCCATGGCCATATAAACATGAGACTGAAACACACACACAATAGACAGATCAAGATACAAACACACACACACACACAATAGACAGATCAATGGACATTCATCAGGTAAGTGCGAAAAAATCTCATCTATAGTGACCGCTGTCAAATCCTGGACTCTAATAACGGAATTATATCGATACACGTTAGGCTGAATTGTATTCACGTGTGTGCGTGCTTGAGAATGTGTTTAAAAAAAAAACTTAATATCTTGATGCGACTACATTCATTATTCAAACTTTACCTCCTACCCTGTAATTAGTAGTTAATTTTTTTTTAATAAACATTGTTGACAGAAATTAGGAAGAGCCATGTCAAAAACGGAAAAGAGAATGTCCACGGAAGTCTGCGCCCACTACATCGTCGTCGCCATAGCCAACCGGCTCTATGAAGTTTGGATTGCACAGCAGCCGTGGCTCTGGCTACTGTACACTCAGCAATACGTCCCTGACCTTGGACGGTGGTACGTCTTGTAAAACTGCTTGTTAACTGACGCATAGTTGTGAAGTCACGTAATCCTTTGCATGGATACCATCTCTTTATCATACAATGGTGGGACATTTGGGTGGGTACCATCTCTGTATCATATAATGGTGGGGCATTTAGATGGATACCATCTATCTATCATATAATGGTGGGGCATTTGGTTGGAAACCATCTCTTTATCATATAATGGTGGGGCATTTGGATGGATACCATCTCTTTATTATTATATAATGGTAAGGCTTTTGGATGGATACCAACTCTTTATCAAACAGTAGTGGGGGCAGTTTGTTGCGCCATTTACAGTCATTCTCAGTTATGTTTTTTGGGGCTCTAAGACAAAGTACCTAACGGGGCCCTGATATAATCAAATCAGATAGGAATTGGGCCCTTTGGCAGTGGTGCTCGCCAGGTTTGCATAACCATAAGAACTGCTCTTCTTTATGAGCCCCCTGTCTTATGATGTAAATGTATCGTCAAAGAGATTGCTGATAATATTTTCAGAGTAATATTTAAAAAAAAGGATAAAAACTTCTTACTAGTTTTATTTGACTATTGTTGATGGCAACTGTTTTAATATTCTCATCATATGCGTCATAAATTGAAAACAATAGATTCTATTATTATATTGCCCCATTTCTTTTTCGCGGTTATCTTCCCCTTTCAGCCAGTAAGTTATGACCGTATCGTCTGCAGTCAAAAAACAAAACAATGGATCACATCTTCATGACTGCTTTTGCTAGATAAGAAACATTTTTCCCCGAATAGTTAAACAGCCACCTTGTATGTATTAGTGCAATTTATGTGTACACATATATTTGTTTAACATTTACAAAAGGCTATAATTCCGATTTGTAAGTTCTTTACAATTTTTACAAGTACATCTCATTAAATGCTTAAGATGGTATTGTGACAAAAAGTGATTAAAACTGACCAGACATTTTACATAGACATAAAACACCTAGTCCAATGTTTCTCAGGATGTTGTCTTGCAACAAGGAGCAATGCTCTTGTGGTAGACAGCATTGGCTCAACAACCTCTAAGGTTTTCTTTTCCCTCGATAAATTACAAACTGTAAACCCTAATGTTGTTAGCTAAAAAATAAAAATCTCAATTATTGAACGAAAAAAATTAACAGCGCGCAGTAGAATACCTTTGCTATTTTGAATTTTTTTATTGTAGGCCTGTTTTTTTCGAGGAATACTTAGATTTTTCACGGATACCCAGTGATACACTGGTTGAGAATCACTGGTGTGGAGAGTTGTGTGTGTGTGGGCTGTGAAAATAGTTCGCGAGGTCGGATGAATATCACAAAGATAAACTCTTTTGACTAAAAGTTTAAACAAACAATGGTAAAGTTTGGAGTAAATAAAGAGTTAGCGTGTAGGTATGTGCGTGGGGTGGGGTGGGGGGTAAATACGGTGAAATGAAACAGCGAAATAGGGGGAAGGGGAAGGAAAGATAAGACTAAACGGCCAAGGCTATTGCATTAGAAATAACAACACTGGATGAGATTTTCCTTTATCGATATTAAAAGTTTAAAAGAAATGCAAAAATTGTTCATTTTTAGTTTCTAAATGCCATAAGAGCCCTCTTTACGGCGTTATGGGCTCCTTCAGATCAGGGGGCCCCTTGGATATACCAGTGTTGTGGGACCCCCTAGGATCAGGGGACCCCTGGATATACCAGTGTTGTGGGGCTCCCTCAGATCTGGACACCTTTGGACAAATCTATGCTATGGGGCCCCTAAGAAAACCGCCCAAAAGGAATGACATATATAAATGATTACGAACGTTGGTTCCATAATCACTACCTCCGCGTCAAGAACTGTAGGAGCTGAAGTGGACATTGCAGAGGCTGTGATCAATGACCCACCACCCAGTAACCACACAAAGCAGTCAACAAGTTGAACAATGTGCGTCAAGTCTGTAAAGTCATATGTGTTCGGGAATCGGCAATCATAATGGAATCGGATACATGTATTTGGGAAAAAATTGTTTTAGAATCGTGTCGGAATCGGTAAACAAAATTAGTGGTCAACAGTCAAAACGTTGGCTATAATTGACAAATACCAGGGGATCGATGTATGTAAATATTACATAACAAGGGGGATCCGAAGGGCATGGACTCCTTGCATGTGTACTGGTTGTACCGAGTCTTGTGTGCATGCCAGCTTAATGTTAAATATACTAACGGAGTCATATTCACGTATTAATGTATCCAGAGGCGCAACTAGACCAAACTTTCAGGGGGGGGGGAGAGGCAAAAAAAAATCACTTGTATTATAAAAATCACATTATTTTTATATTTGTATTATATTCTAAAAAGATTTTGGTCTAATCTTTTAATTTTTTTTATTTCGGTGGGGGCAAATGCCCCCAATGCCCCCCCCCCCCAGTTGCGCCACTGAATGTATCTGTCTATTTTAACCACAAGTTTCCTTCTGCATATTTCAGGATTCTGATGAAATTCGGAAACAAATATCTGATGAAAATGAGAGAAGGATAAAAATTCAGATTGAAACAAAAAAACAAACAAACAAACAACGTGGTCCTAAATAAATTCATTTCTTTGTTGTGTGCACAAAATGTTCTGTATATCGCATACATGTATGTCTATTTTCTTCTTTTTTTTTAAAACGCAATTTTTTAAAATAAAAGTCCCCATTTCTAAGTCATTTTTTCCACAGTCATAAAAATTATATAGAATTACACATGGTATAGATAGGTCATTTTTTTTTAAGAAGATGACCAGTGGCGTCATTTCACCAAAATAGCGTCTGGTTTTCATTTTTCCATCAATTAAGTCATCAAAATCCATTGATTTAACCAATTAATTTAATTATTTTAAGAATCTTACGACGCCACTGAAGATGACATTGACTAATCGACTTGTTTAAAAAAATGCATTTAGAATGATTCATTTTAAAGAGTGATTCAGAATAAATAGTTATTGTAAACTTCCTTCCCATGTTTTGATTATTAGACCCTACATTTTGTTTCTCTAAGTAAGTAAAATATAATAATAATGACTGGCTATATTATTGTGCATGATGATATTACTTCATTGGTTTTTCAAAATTTTGTTAACTGTATGCCGTGTGCTTGATATCTCGGAGTATCCTCAACTAGTGGTACTCAAAGTGTGTGGGTTAGCAGATGTGGGTCGTGACAAAATATGCCTAATTACAACTCTAGTTCTTTATCTGTTATAAAACTATACATTTCAAATATACAAATTAAAAGAGGGACATTATGTACGTACAATAAACGATCCTTCTATTCTTGTAATTTAATTTTTTCTTACAATGTGGGTTGCAAAGAAAACAAAATAGTTTTCTTTGTCAGGTCGTGAAACCCAAACTTGTTCAAGTTTGAGAACCACTAAATACAGATTGGGTCATCAATAGAAAAATGCAACTTTCAATATGGGAGAGTCTCGATGGAACTGTCTATGTCAAATCTCACTGATATCATTACTAAACTGAATTTTCTTTTTTTATATCCTTACCTTTTTTTTTTATTGTGTGCATTAAACTTTGCCTGTACATCTACCAGTTTTGTTTATAACATTATGATAGTTGTTTTATCAGCAGAAATGTAAATTGTCTTTCGTTTTTAATGAGTATAAAATTACATTTTTGTCTATGAATCAGCCGTGGAAGAAGGGTGTTAACTTTTCTTTGTACATCAGTTATTTTGTGAACGGACCAAAAGACACCAAAGTTGTTGTTTTTTAAAATATTTCAGACGGCACATTTTTCCTGTGTATGTATGATGTTTGTAATATATTTCAAATGTAAAAAAAAAAAATTTTGTATGTTTTTTAAATACTAAGCATGAAAATTTTCTTCGCTGAGTAAATAAACCAGAAGATATTTCCCTTAAAAAACCAGGTTTATGTGTCGGTTTTTTCTTTAGCTGGTCAGAAGCAGAAATTAAACGTTATGTTTTCCCTTTTTAATCGTATCAATTTATTTATGAACTATAAAAAGTGTTATTTTACGAATTTTTGAATGTATGCATGAAATAGGAAATTACAGTCTGAAGTATTTCTGATTATAAAAACAAACACGGAATTTGTTAAAGAGCCATTCGATATTTTGTCTTTTTATTCAACATTATATACATTATAACAAAAATGATTTTAAAAAAATTGATTGACACATTCTTAAAGAGAGGTTGGAGGAATTAAGAGTTGGGAAAACAAACATTAGAAAATCAATTGCAACTAATAAAATTTGTAGTGCTTTTATCCAACTATTATCTGGATATGGTTTTATAACTGTGTAAAACAATATCAATATTTTTTTCCTAACGAAATAAACAATTCATTTTCACTAGTCAACATTAAATAACACCTAATGCATTATTGCAAATAGTCAATTTGAACAAAAAAAAAAAACAAACATACCAAAAGCATTATTTTTTATATACAGTGAAAATGTACTTATCAACCTAAATTTAATAACCTTTTCTTTCATTGGGCACTATCATTGATAAACATGGGCATGAAAACCAAAACTGAGCTCAGAAATGAAGAATCCAATACTAAAAACCAAAACTGTTTAATGTAGTGAAATTTCACTAGTGGCAATGATCATTCCTTAACATTCAATTATTCTTGCTTTTATACTATACGTTTATTTTGTAGCCAAAAAAAATATGGATGTACACCATTATGCTCCGTAAACAGTGTCCTTTAATAAAAAAAAAGTTATACCATTGCAGGTTCACAGAATCATAAATACATTTCAGGTTCACATATACATCAAAAGACGTATTACATTGGGTAAACAGGTTTTAGAAAGTGATTCTAACTGATAAAATACACCGTTGTTTGTATGCCATTTACATCATTTAAATTTTCAATAACCATTTTAAAATCTTACCAAGTGGAACAATCTTGGTCACCAGGGTGCAAGGGAGATAAAAAAAAAAAAGCACATTAGCAAAGAGCCTAACAACATCTATGTTATCATACTAAAGGCACAGCATTGTTCCGAAAATGAAAAAAAGAAGTTTGCCTTTATACTATGAGTTCCCAGTGAACTTCCGTCTGAGTCGTATGAATGCCACTTTTAGAGCAGGCCACAGTAAAGAGATGTTGTGCTTGTACCACTCTCTGATGGGAAAATTAAAAAGAAATTATAAGCCAGTAAAATATAATAAGTTTTATAAGTTTTGCGATACATGTTCTTTTAGGCTAGCATTTTGGGGTAAATATAGCTTGCTTGGAATTAATTAAATAGTAAGACCCCCTTCTTAACTCTCTTTAGTTTAACACTGTTGCAATATAAAAAAAAATTTTAACGTCTAGTTATTGGGATCAAACAAATTTTTAAAAACCCACAAATACAGGACTTCTGCAGCATAAACTTTTTGTAATATGTTTATGACTTTACCTTTACAAATAAGATTTATGTTGGTTCTACTACCGTTCGTTAATTTTAGGGATGAACTGAATGAAAATAATTAATAGTGAGACTTGAAAAATAGTTGACCTACAAATTAAACTACAGGTGCTCTGACAAAAGATGAAGCAAAAATTAAAAAAAAATACATGTAGATCAGGACAGAGCTACATTTTTTATGCCTGTTATGAGCATGATAAAATTACAATTCTCAGCATCATCTTTATTTTGGGAAGTATTACCACTTAAAGAGGAATTTGAAAACAACTACTTCTTACTCTAACCTACCTGTTATAGTTAAGGTGAGATTTGCGATTCTCATCTAAAAATTTTTTATAGAACACAGATAGTTCATCTGACGAAATACTAGTCTTACCATCAGAATCAGTCTTTTGGTTCTTAAGAACATAGTCCTCTTTTGCCTGAAATGATACAAATGAAACTAGGCTTTTAAGTAAATCATTGATAAATGAAATGAAAACATGAATTTCCACATTAAAATATGTATGAGGACATCATTTATTTTTCTGAAATATGGGTGCATTATTCATGTTAAAATGTTGAAAATATTGTATGATTATTTCTAGAAATTAAAAGAAAAATTTATAATAGAATTTACGAAAAATATCCCAGGACCACTCATTTCAATGATTTAAATATGTGTCTTCAAGGACAAAATCAGGAATTTATTACAAAGTTGAAAATTATAAGACTATTTGAAATAGTCAAATTAGCGCAAACAATTTTGTGCATTTTTAACATTGATTAAACACAATCTAGTGATTTGATTATTATACGCTAATTTTTAAATGGAATGCACAGAATTAAAGTCTGGCATTCGACTTATAGAAAAAAAAAGATCAGGTCCCTTTAATGGATTTTTTTAAGAAATATAATAACAGAGAACAATGTCTCTTAATTCACAACCATGTCTTACTTATGATTATTTTGAATGCAAACATTTGTGAGCAGCTATTTCCCTGACTGAAGCACACCAAGAATAAATTTAAAACCAAAATTTATGATTAGCACATTGAGAAATCACTGAGAATTTCAACTAACTCCAAATACTTTAATAGCAAATCAGTTTGTACTTTTAATATTTTCACATATGGAATTTGTTAAAAAAAAAAAAAATTAAAAGTACAAACTTTAAAAAATGTAGAATTATGATGAGCCCAAAAGTTCTGATTCCACAGCAAAATCTTTGATCGTCTTAAGCGAAATGTCTTTTCTGTAGGAGTTTCATTCTGAGGTTCATGAAACTGTATGGGTCTGATGTTTGAAACAGGATCAGGAGGACCGATCCAGTCATATTTACCCCCAATAGGAGCCTGCTGGTGAATCTTGATTTTCTTTGACTGTTAAAAAGAAAAACATGTAAATTAAATATAATTATAGGATTCACTTCAGGAACATGTGACTGAAACTACCTAAAATCAATTAGTATCTATTTTTAGGTATGGCACATGTTTTTCTTTGCAATGAACATAAAGACATTGGTTTCATCTTGAAAGGGTTTTACTATTGTTTATCAAGAACCATTTATACATAAAGTCAATAAATGGGAAGTTATACGATATCAGCTGAAAAGGCAGTAGAAATAAATCTGTAAGTATCCCTAACACTATAGACATATTTATTATGATATTATCAAATTTCACCACGGACCAGAACAATTTTTCTGAAAGCTGCATTGTCCTCAATAAATGACAATGACAGGGATTCTAATATCACATCAGGAACATAAAAATTTTATGACCATTAGCTCAACTAATTTTTTCCTTAACGAAAAACATTTAAACTCAGGCATGTATTATGTTTTATGACATTGTCTTTACTAAGAAGTAAGCATTTTAATAATTTTCAATGTAATCAACTGCACATGTTTATCATTTTTAACATGCTTAGTTACACTTTGTAAAAGTTAGAAATAAAAATAAATATTTACCATTTATCTATTTAATGAAAGCAATCTTTAGGCCTATTTCATTTTTGAGAATTCAAATCTTTTTTTTTTCTATTTTACATTTGACTCATTAATTTTATTATCTTGACTTTCTTTAGGCTTAACTTTGGAATCAATGACTATGACATGTTAATTACTGTTAGCAGGCCTATAGCCTAAAAGTATAATGACAAATGATGTTACTGAATTTCTATGGACACTATTAGTACTTAGTAGTATTAGTTAGATATTATATCCTGTTGTAACTAGGCAACTAGTTAGTAAACTAGTATGGTAAGGACTGGTTTAATACAGAGTCTCATAAATTAAATACATAAAAAATGATAACTCAAAATTAACACAAGTAACAATATCAGAATCTAGCCACTAGGGAGCGACCGATAATCGGATCGCTATCGGTATCGGACCGATATTGGCACTATCGGTTAATATCGGATCGGCCGATTGTTCTAGGGAGCGGCCGATAGTCGAACCGATATTGGCACTATGGGTTAACTGTCGGACCGGCCGTTTTTTGGCTGCCGATACATTGTTTTTTTTTCACAACAGAGTTGCAGAAAAGAAAATCAGTAAATAATCTAATTCTATAACTAGATCAGACAAGATTTTAAAAAAAAGGAAAAAAAAAACCTGTACACAGAAATTGTCACGTAAACATCAGAGATACGACCTTGAAACAATAGGATTGGCATCTCTTAATTCTAATGTATGACCTTGAATGATACAATTAGTGAACATCTGTGCGTATTTTTTGTTGGGATGGGAAGTTGGGGGGGGGGGGGGGGAACAAGACTTTTGTGTGGGCGAAGCGTCACGGAATATGACAGGGAAGGGGTAAACATGGGTTGACATACGTCATTATCTGTATTAGCACGAGAGAAACACGTGTTTGGCAATTGGCATTGTTGTTGCTTAAGGGGCTGTCCATTAATTACGTCAACAAAATAGGGGGGAGGGGGGGTCAGAAAATTTTTGACAATTGTTGACAAGGAGGAGGGGAGGGAGGTCAAGAAAAGTTGACGTCAACAATGTTACTTTTTTAAATTTAATATAATTACTTAATAAATAGGAAAATTAAGCAGCGTTTGTAGTTCTGTGTTACACACTCGCCTAGCATTCAGTATTTTAATTAAACTAACTATATTCCTACTAATTTTGCCACATAAACATTTTGGAAGCCACCTTTTTAGGTGGGGGGGGGGGTAATCAAATGTTGACGTAATTTTATAGGGGGGTCTCGGAAAGTTTGACAAGTTGTTGACAAGGGGGGGGAGGTAAAAATCGCCAAAAATTTGTTGACATAAATAATGGACAGCCCCTAAAAATAAAATATCGGTATCGGTAAAAATGCTGGGGGAAAATATCGGTATCGGGCTATCGGTAAAAAGGCATATGGGTCGCTCCCTACTAGCCACTGCTATCAACAATATTCAATATCATGGGGATGGCTCATATTATCTCCAATGATTAATTTCCAAAATTATTCAAGCTATTATTATTAGAATATATTTACTATATTGTTATTATATTTTAAATTGCTTACATCTTTCTTTTGTGTGGAATAATAATGTCTTTGGTGTAGGCCTACTAGACAAGTCCCCTCGAAAAATTTGACATTTTTTGTCCAGGTCAGAGAACGACCAGTTCCCACACATACTTCATAAACTGATAATAGCTTTGCGTATCTTGGCATAATGATCGTTTACATCATAACATTCTAATTCACTGGAAAAAGATTAAGACTAAATATAAACATTTTTAGTTATATGGTCATTGAAAGGTTTGTCAAATTGTCATTGATAAAGCAAAAACAATTTAGTAGTCACTGCCCCTGATAACATTCAGGGACATAACTCTTAAAAAGTTAAAACAGATCTATCTATAATGCTCCCACAAGTTCAAAACAATAAGTGAAAAACATCATAAAAAGACAAGGGGCTCAAAGTAAAAACGTTACGTTTCTATTAAAACATTTGCATCAAAATATTGTTTTAAATAGTTTCATTGTATTTATAATAGTTTCTACCAGCAAGATAATTAAATATCACGAAGAATTTTTAAAATAAGTGAAATATGAAACGCAAAAACGTAAGCTAGTCAATATTTGTCAATAAAGCTTATGTACCGGTAGAACTTCTTTCTTTGGGAATAACTGCTTGGGCATCTTACTAAATATCAACATCAGTTATTTGCAAGCTAGATGGCTGATAAAAAAAATGGTGCATGGGATGATGGGTAATAGTGATTATTTAAAGATTCATATGGACATATCTTCAAATGCCCAAGCTTTAAAAAATAAAAACAAAGCCAATCTTTGCATTAAACTCACTGCATGGCTGGAAAATATCTAAGCATTAATTAAATGCTTAAACTAAGTTAAATGTAAATAATATAGAATTAAAAGCCTTCTCTTCTGCCTTACTATGTCTCAAGCTTAGCTGAGGCTTAGTTGAGTTCAATTGAGTTCTAGCTGCTGAGCCTGAACATGGAATTATAACTGGAATTGTTTTTTTATTGTAACATTTACTAAGTTCATTAAAGATAATATTTTAATTCTGGCATGTTATTTATTTCCTTATTTGCTACTTTGCATTCTGTTACAGTCAAAGTTAATTACATGACTTGCCTTTTTTTTATGTATTCAATAATACATTTCGACTATAATTTTTCATTACAGGCATGGCATAACAGAATAAGTTGTGGATGAGCCTTTTCCTGTCTTTATCTTTGTTCATTGGACTGTTTAAATAATTAGAAAAAAGACTTTAACTGGTCCAGACAGAGAGAGCCTGGCAAGATTGCTAAAGTGGGTAGAAATAGGGAGCAAGAAGAGTAAAATGCAAAAGGTGAATAAACTTTTAAGAGATGACAGATTAATAGATCACTCTATGAGCATTAGCTCACAAAACAGAATCCTGGCAAGTCAATTCTTTGGCTTTGCAGTTTTCTTGTTTTTTTTTTTCCAGGACATTTACAAGAATCTACCTTTTAGGTGTGTCAAAGGTTTTTGATATTAAGAATGCATTGAAAATACTTTATTATTGAAGAAAAAACATGCACACGGTTGGCCACAATCGCCACAAGCTTTTATTGTATATCTCATTTTTTTGTAGCTTCAATGTTCCACAGACCATAGGCTGAAATGTAGGTCATGGGCTTTGTAATTCCTCCATAACCACTAATAATTATCAGCATTAGCTTTGGCAGAGGGTTTTTCATAATGGTTCCAACAATGCATACATTTGTTGACACTGGGAAGTCATATTACATTAATATGTATTAGTGAGGGTTAGATGTAACAATATTTTAGTAATTTTATTCATTTTGTAAACTATAAATACAGTGGATTCCACTTAATTGGGGCACCGTTTAATTGGGACAGCCGCTTATTTGGGACAAATCTCAAAGAAACCAAACCAAGAAGCCAATAGTAAATTTGTATGTTTAATAGGGACAGCCGCTTAATTGGGACAAAAAGCCTCGGTCCCGATAGTCCCAATTAAGCGGAATCGACTGTATTATGAAAAGAAAGAAATGTAATAAGTAAAACAACTATTGATTATCACTGTTTCTGGTACTTTTATTTATATTTTACATTTAGATAAATGAGATCAATGTATTTTATTTTTTTTTTTTTTAAATATGGTTTTGTTTTCAGATTTGAGATAACTCATAAAAAAAAAAAAATGTGTGTTTACTGGTCATCGCCTTTGTAGTATTTTCAAGATATGAGACTCATTTAATTAGTCTGCAACAAGTTATGGCCTTACACAAAAAGTGTCTACGCTTTTCACAAACTTGGAGATCGAATTATGATGAGGAAAGCTACTACCGTAGAGAAAGATGTGGTCACAATGCAGTCTGTATTAACAATGAACTGTTGATATGGGGAGGCTATAATGTGAGCCATCATTTTTTTATTTATTTATTCTCAAATTTTTCTTATTTCTCCGTCAAAAACAGTTAAGTTCAATGCTATAAATATATTGTTAAAAAAAGACATTCGAAAAAAAAAAAATGTTTTTTTTTTTCAAAATCCTGAAATACAAAACTTAAATTATTTTTCTCACTTCTACAATGGTTTACAATGGATAATAAAATTTTTTTAATCTAGTTTATTCCGTAATGCTATAATTAGTTCTATAATTAGTTGTTTAATTAAACATTCACAGTTTGTAGAAAATAGATTTTAGCCTAGCCACAATAGCAATGCATATTTTTATTCATGTGCAGGATTCAGTTGAAGGAGGTTCCACCTATTGTGAAAGGGATGTTATTTTAAACTATAACCTTGACCTGGATCTCTGGTATGGTGATGTAATGTTATCATTAGCTGTTAGTTATTCTGGATATTTTTACATACTTTTTATTGCATTTATCTTGTTGAAATTATGACCCAGATGCTATGACTGGAACATGTCTTTTATATAATTAAACTACATGGCTGGATTGAGGCAATATACATGTATTGTATGGATTTTTTTACTGCCTCTGTAGGCAAGTACATCATACTTGCTGTGAGCTTGAAACCTTCAAGCTGCTCACTGGCGTTGTGGTTTCAAGTTGCCTAGTAAGAAACTTCAGCCTCATTTGGTGCCATTTTAAGTCCTGCTACGATAAGGAAGTAGAAAGTCCACAATTTTTCAAAGCAGATGTTACAGTATTAACCTTAAAGACACAGTGGACTTGACAGTTCAGATTTTTACTATGCATATTGCTTAAAAAAATATTTCAAAGATATTTTTCAGTCTTTAAACATGGTATAAAAAAAGTTCAAAGTATCACTTTGTATCTTTGAATCCTTGTTGAGCACATTACAATAAACCTTCAAATACACTGACAAATTAAGATTGAGAAATTTTTTTTTAATTAGCATTAGTTCAGATTAAAACTTGTAAACATTTTTGTTATTGTGATTTTTTTGTGTGCTTAAAGATGCATTATAATTGTCAGCAGTGATGAGTAAAATAAGTTGAAATAATTTTTCTAAAAATTAAGCCTCATTATTTATTTTTTTGACTCATATTTTGAATATATTCATAGTGTAGAGTGTGCATGCTATTGTTTCCTGCAGTTTAAATTAGACATTGTAAAATTTAATTTAGAATGTGTAAAATATTTGTAAATTTCTCCCCCCCCCCTTTTTTAGTGAGATATATATTTTTAATACTTACATAACCGCACATCAGAAGCATGCACGCAAAGTTTGAATAAAATTAACTAGTTTAGGATGTGTTATGAAAATGATATTTCAGGGCAAGAGTGATAATATATATAGAGCACAGACCTATAGGGCTGTCAAATTTTCTGCAATATTATTCTGTTAATAAGTTAAACTGTTTGAGTTTATCCTGAATATGGATCTACTCTAAAATCCACCTCCATCTTACTGCATGTGAGATTTTTACGGCTTTGGTAAAATGCTGAATTAAATTAACAGCATTATTTCAATTGGTAATTCTA
Source organism: Bulinus truncatus (assembly GCA_021962125.1). Classification (NCBI taxonomy): domain Eukaryota; kingdom Metazoa; phylum Mollusca; class Gastropoda; family Planorbidae; genus Bulinus; species Bulinus truncatus. Next base: position 1,266,236 of record JAGDYQ010000052.1, on the reverse strand, counting down.
ACAACTTTAATGAAAGATGTATAACAGCGTTAAAACAAAGCTTAATATGTAGATGTATTACTTAATTAAAAGTAATTAATGCTTTTTGGGCACACGTGAAATAAGTCAGCTCAGTACAGAAATATATTACTTTATAATTAATTTATTTTTACTTTGAACATGTATCAATACAAGAGAGCTGAATTTAGAGATATATTATGTAATCAATATAATTTATTCTCATTGGACATGCATCAATACAAGAGATCTGAATTTAAAGATATATTATTTAATCATTGTAATTTATTCTCATTGGACATCTATCAGTACAAGAGAGCTGAATTTAAGAGATGTACTATTTAATATATGTAATATATTCTCATAGGACATGTGTCAAAACAAACGGAGAGCTTCCAAAGCACAGATCAGGAGCCAGCGGTGCCTTACTCTGGCCATACTGGTACATACTGTGTGGGCACACTTTTGAAGGAGACACCAATGATGTACACCGGCTGAACTTGATTAGTCTTGTGTGGGAAAAACTGAACCCAAGTGGACTTTCAATATCCCCACGAGACAAATCTTCTTGTTGGGTTTACAGAAGTAGGTAGGTCACTTAAGACACCTGGTATTATTTAATGCTAGTTTTATTGATGCCTAGGCAAAAATTGTTATATTAGAAACTGATTCTACGACAGAATATTTCTCCTTATGTATATTGTTGTGTGTGCAATTAAGACGACCGGGGATTGAAGAGGTTTTTGAAAGCTTTCTTGGGAAGATAATTCTATATTTTATGTTTTTGAGCTGACAAAAGTTTTGTAATTATTATGACTGTCTTGGATCTGTATGTTAATGGAGTTGTTGAGACACAAATACACATGTAATAGTATAACATTTACTTGTACATGAACTCTTTTGTTGTATTCAACTGATGACTCTTTTCAAGTTAAAATTTGTGTGTTATCTGACTGCTGGTTATGGCAGTTACATAGTCTCAGTGCCTGTGTGTGAAATTGGTTGTAATGACAGAGAGAGATCATAACTGAAAAATAATATTAATAAAATATTGCTAGTCTTTAGAAAATCCTAATTGAAAGGCGTAATTTTGGGCAAAAGGTTATACATGTAATACTTTTTTTTATAAGGTTTTGGCCTTAGTTTTGTTTTTCTTTTCATTTATTTAGTTTTTTTATGTTACATGTTTGTATCTGCAGATTTAACCCATTTTAAAAAAAAGATAGTGTTTCTATATTTTTTTTAATCTGATAGGATTTACTGCTTCGGAGGTTTTGGCTCAAAGCCCAGTAAATACTTATGGGATAACGAAAATGATAAATTCACATTAGAGCCTATGGTAAGCAGTAAACTTAACTTGTATGCTTATTATCTTTTTTTAAAATTTATTGCTACAATTTTTGTAAAAGAATGTTTTCTGTCACACTTTTAGAATTTCAGAGGATGGAATGATCAAGTTCTCTACTTTGACACTGACCAAATGGAATGGGTTTTAGTGGCATGTAAAGTAAGCTGTTCAGCTGATTTCATAATATTTGTTATCATAATGCTTGAAATGGGCAACACTATACTACTCTCTCTCTGTCTCTCTTTTTTTATTTAAAGTTTAATACGTTAATCGTGTTTTGTTTGTAACATGTATTCTTTGAACCTCATGCTGTCAGTTTTTAATTACCGTGTGGCTATTTGCTCTGAATCTTTTGGTTTAAAATTTTTTTTTAGCCTTTTGAGAAATTTCTTATTTAATTAGTATCAGTTACTTTATCCGAGTAATCAAAAAATATTCAATAACTAATGTAGGTTTTTTTTTTTTGTTTTGTTAAAATTAATGTATTATTATTCTCTGTCTAAAATTTAAGTTTCTTTAGCAGGGGGGCCAAGTTGAGGTCATTGAAAGTCACATTTTGGCTGTTGTACACAACATATTAAAGAGCATTTATTTTTTCAAATAGCCAGATATGCGAATGCATGTCAACGTAAATAATCACTGATTTGCCAAAGCTGGCAGTACATTTGTTGGATGAGAACTACATAAGAGAAAGTAAATTAAAGAAGGAAAAATTAATTTTGATATAAAAATTTGTCATTGAAAAAAAACAATTAATTCAAATCTTTGATCAACTCTTTCAAATCTGGATAAAATTTGTTTAAGCCGTTCACAGTAATTCTTGAAAATGATGAATTGTCAACTGTGAACGAGCTTCATATTCACAATTTTTAACCTGATCCTCGTCCATCTCTAAAAACTCAAATTCTTTAGCCGCTTTTTAAAAAAAGTATTATTTCATACGTTTTAAATCTATCTTCAACTGTATCACAAATTTATCAGTTCCTCAAGATTTAACAAAAAAAAAGTTTAGAAATAAATTAAGACATGCTCAAAACCAAAAGAGGATCTGTGTGTGTGGTTTTGAGAGCTGCATTTAGCCACCCCTATTCTATAAAAAAAAAAAGCTAAGTTCCCTAATGGGTCATCGGGGCAGATGATGTGTAGAATTCATCTGTTTCTATAACCTCGGCATATGAAGGGGCTGTGTGGTTAGCACAATGCCCAGCCGCATTTACTCCCCCCAACTTAAAGTCAGGTACCCATTTAAAGCTGGGTGGACTTGGGGGACCATCACCAGGACCTGAAAAAAATCCCGAGGTTCTCACTGATATTCGAACCCGGGACCCTCCGGTCGACAGTCGAGTGCTCTACACCGCACGACCACACTGTTCTATAGTGTTTACATCAATGAAGATGTAGTAGCTAAAAAAAAAGGTACAGTTATTTTTATAGTTTGTTTTATCTTGGTTTTTTTTTCTTTCTTTCATCTTGCAAACAAATCTCAGAAATTCTAGTTATTCTAATATTTTAACTATTTTATAAACCATAAACAAAATAATCCAAATTTTTTTTTAAGGGACCCAAACCTAAAGGCAGAGCAGCTCACACAACTGTTTGCATTAACAGCATTGTATACTTGTTTGGCGGACGCCATAAGAGCAAAAGAATGAATGACTTACACTGCTTCAACCTGGAAACGCACACATGGAGTGGAACGTAAGACTTAAACTATAATTTTTACAAAAAATTAATGTAAACAGCGTTGATGAATTAGTGATTTTTTTTCCATTTTTTGGTCTAATCAAAAAAGATTTCTAATTTAAAAAATCATGTAAGAGACAAAGCCAGAGATAGAGATATGTTATTATGTCAATTACAGAAAATACTGTAAGGGAAATCAACCCATTGGACGGTCCTGGCACAGCATGACTGCTATCAGCCATTCAGAGCTCATCATTTATGGAGGTTTCAGTAATGACAATGAGCCACTTGGTAAGAATTGGCTGGTTCCGTCTTATTTATTTATTTATTCATTTTACTTACAGGTGATCTTATATAGGGCAATGATGTTTGAGTAATTCCTTGTTCCTATTCTTAATTAAAGGATGAACTTTAAAGACTAAAAATAACAGATTCATAAAAATAAAGAAATTTAATATACCACTCAAGTTCCTGGAAAATTACAGAAATAATCCATCCATAATCAGTCTTAAAAGTCTCAATATTTAAAACACAAGTTCTCAAAAAATACCTCACAAGTGCTGATAATGGTCTCTCACCCTCTCACATAAATGCCCATTCCCATTTACCCAGATTGTCCAATTTCAAGAGTTTGAATTTTTTCTGTGGCCATTGTCTAAAGAGGAATGGTGGGTAAATGCTGAACTGATAGCCTGTGTATATCTATTTCTGGTAATCATGTTTAGGATAAAACACAGTGAAAACAACCACCACCAGGTGTGTATGTTTAAACACAAACGTTTATTTGCTTATACACAGAGGGGATCGTCCTGAAAAAGGATGGGTAGCTATACCAGTCACCTCGCACAAACATGAAATACAATCTCTTTTTCCTAGTTGTCCATAGATCTCAAAAGAGCTGTCCCAAAGGGGACTTTTTACCGAACTGTCTCTTGCTATGACTCCATAGGGAACTGTAGAGTCACAACTGTCCACACCTTATTTAATGATGGTGAGTCATGCGCACAGCAATCCTCAGTTGACCAATGGCCAACAACCCACCGAGGGCCCTCTACTCATACATCCAGTAGGGCTAGTGCATCAACAACGGTTGTCCTCTCCCCATCGTTCCCCACTCATGTTTGTGATGTCAATTCGAGTGAATTGTCTGACACCTCCCTCACATAAAATCTTTAATCAGTACATTGGCTTAAGACTGCCATTGAAAATTTCATTTCTCAGACTGCCTTGAAAATTCATCAAAAAGAAAATCTTTATGTAGATCACTTTACTCATGGTAAAAAATACATACAAACAAGGAAAAAAATAATGAATGACCAGTAAAGGGCCAAAAAAATTTGGCTGAAAGATTTTTGTAGGGTTAAAAATTTCAGAAGATTGTAATTTTAAAGAAAAAAGCTTCAAAAATTTTTGTGTGTATATTATTTTATAATGTTTTTGATGGACATAACGAATATTCCTCTTTCAGGCCTTATAAATCTTAGAAATTTGATTTTCTTAAATAATTTCACAAATGTTCATTTTTTTTTTAAGATGACATGTGGTTGTTAGATGTGGATTGTTTTTGTTGGACTTTGGTCAAGCCCAGTACAGGTCATCCCAGGTTGTGGCACAGCGCGTGCATGAACATGCATGGGGAGGTTTTAATCTTTGGAGGCTGCTGTTCCAATATTCTGTTGGATAGAGAGATAATGGTGAGTTAACAGGTATTGACATTGACAGCACTTACTGTTACTCTTTGCATTTTCCTTTCATTAAATCAGTTTAACTGTTGTGTTTTTCCTTTCATTAAATCAGTTAACTGTTGTGTTTTTCCTTTCATTAAATCAGTTTAACTGTTGTGTTTTTCCCTTCCATTAAATCAGTTTAACTGTTGTGTTTTCCCTTCCATTAAATCAGTTTAACTGTTGTGTTTTTCCCTTCCATTAAATCAGTTTAACTGTTGTGTTTTTCCTTTCATTAAATCAGTTTAACTGTTGTGTTTTTCCTTTCATTAAATCAGTTTAACTGTTGTGTTTTTCTTTCATTAAATCAGTTTAACTGTTGTGTTTTTCCTTTCATTAAATCAGTTTAACTGTTGTGTTTTTCAAATGTGTTCAAATGGATACAATTTTTTTTTTACCAGCAAGAAAAGTGAAATTTTTTTTTTTGAGCTGGGATAACTCAGTGGCTCTCAAGGTGTGGGTGGCCAGCTATTGTAATAACTACTTAACTGAGAATACTGGGTGTGTGTGGCCAGCAGTTGTAATAACTACTTAACTGAGAATACTGGGTGTGGGTGGCCAGCAGTTGTAATAACTACTTAACTGAGAATACTGGGTGTGGGTGGCCAGCAGTTGTAATAACTACTTAACTGAGAATACTGGGTGTGGGTGGCCAGCAGTTGTAATAACTACTTAACTGAGAATACTGGGTGTGGGTGGCCAGCTATTGTAATAACTACTTAACTGAGAATACTGGGTGTGGGTGGCCAGCAGTTGTAATAACTACTTAACTGAGAATACTGGGTATGGGTGGCCAAATGTGGCTCTTTAAGCTCTTTGTGGCTCTTCATTTTGTTTTGTGCTGCTCCCAAAGGGATTTGAAAATTTTTATTTTTTTTTTTTTAAATTTTATTCTAAAACTTTTTTTTTTAATTGAATCCTGCAGAACAGAATTTATATTTTGTGACATTTTTAAAATTTTGATTATAAATTAGTCCGAGCACAAAGTTAACGCATTTGCCAATAGACAAAGTCTACTGTAGTGGTTTACGTTTCGGATCCTGATAATACTAAACTGCATGAACTGATCACACTAGGTTTTCTTTATCGCCAAAGAACTGAGTGGAGTGCAAATTATAGCACTAATACATTGAAAAGTTTGATGGATGATTCGAAGAATTCTTCAGCATTTAGTTTAGCTCTCGACCAACCAACAGACATGTTCCACAATTAGCCTTTCTTTTAATCCACTATGTATTGCAGAAGTGTGAAAGATGGAATGCTGAGCCTAGTATGAAAAACTCAAGCTATCAATGTTAAAAATCCACTTGATGAAGCAATGAGCATGTTTGAATTGCCTTTTGATAAACTTGCGACTGACTGAGCGCGCTTATAATGATAGGGAAATACCAAGGTCTTATTGAAAAATGAGCCGGAAATTCCACTTTCTAATGTTCACTGCATAATTCACCATGAGCATCCGATAGCTAAACAGGCTTCTTCAAATACTACAATGTTTGGAAGATTGTTTGGCAAATCATGTATATAATTAAAACATTGCCAAAACAAATCTACAATTTAAAAACTGCTTCATCTGCCACATTTGATCAAATACCTTACAGAATTACTGAAATTAATTACAATGATAGGGAAATACCAAGATTTTATTGAAAAATGAGCCGGAAATTCTAACTTTCTAATTGTTCACTGCAATTGATTAATTTTTCTACATATTTGAAAGAATTCACAAAGGTCTCAGTTAAATGATACATTGTTTATAAATGAATTTTTATTTATAATTTTGCATAAATTCATTTTACATCTATTTCTCTAAATTTTATGCTCTTATGTAGTTTCATACATCTATTGTGCTGCCCTCCTTGATAAATTAATGATTATTTACAATGACTTGCGGTGAGCAAAAAAGCGGGCATTTTGGGAGGAAATGTTTTAAACATGATATTTCCCTTTATTTCATAAAAAAAAACTGGAATGTGACTCAACAATCCATTGGGTTTCCACCTCAGGTATATACCATTGACTTTACATTTCTTCCTTCTATCCTTTTTTATCCATATAGGTGGGTCCATGGCCACAGCCATAGCTAGCTAATGTGGCACTTTGTACGAGCTACATTTTTTAACCCCCTCCCAAAAAGTGAAAAAAAAATTTTAACAGGGTTCTCTCTTTGGCACCCTGTGCAACCGCACAACTGACAGTAGCCCTCCCATGCCACTGGGTGAGCAGGTTATCTAGTGGGTCAAAAATTGCTTGAGTTTAAGAACCAATGCGATAACTATTGGTAGTCCTGTTATAAAACTAAAAGTACAGGTCAATAACAATTCAGGTTACGAACAAATTTTTTCTCATGTATGTGTTTGTTGTAATGGACAGTACTTAGTGTTACAAATGAAGGCTAGGTAGAGAGCAAGATTTAACATTGGAGATAAAAAAAAAAACATATATAGTATTAAAGCCATACAGCTCTTAAATTCTTTTTTAAAATTACTTGGCTATTTTCGTTCTCTTTTTTTTTTAATACATATTCTTTGTGTTTTGTCAGGTAGTTCTTGACCCTGAGGTACAACTGTGAAGCTTAATCATAATACTCAATCATTTGTATGAAATATAGAGGAAAATAAAATTATTCAGCTTACAGTTGAAGAAAATTGTTCTAAACTGTAGTGAAAAATTAAAAAAAAGTATTTTTGAATTTCATTTGTATGTTTTTTATCTGTACTTTGAACAGGTTACCAGTGACCAGGTTATTGTATTAAGAACATCACCATTTACTTTAGAAAGGTAACATTTTTACTTCTGTGTGATAACTTATACATATTGGGACCTATATAAAAGCATATAATATATTAATTCCAAAATAATAAAAAAAATTATTGGGTTCTTTTTTAAAGATGGCCGTGACTAGTCATACATTATAACTTATTTCTCAATATGATTTGATTTTTTTTGGGTTACAATTTAAAGGTCAAGTGAAATTCAGTGAAAACTTCAAAAGTCCACCATCTAAAAGATATTTTAAATTAAAAAATACATTTCTGATAAATGCTGAGCTTTGGGTGATATTAATAAAAATAACAGTTTTTTTTTTAATGATCCCAGAAATGTGTACGTGTTATTGTGTGCTGATGTGGTGACATTCTCACATAATTGTGTAAAATTAATTATTTTTGTTTTAACGTTGACAATATCCTGACTCTCTCTTAGCTTACTTCTTTGATATCTCACCAGCATAGTGGTGCAACCAATAGACATTTTTAGGCCCCCCCCCTGCCCTTGTGGACTCCATTGAGTTCAGTAATCTGCAATGAAATGACTAGACATTGGGTGGGTGAGAGTGATTAGAGGGCCCCCCTCCCTCCCCTCCCCTTTCCCAGCTGGTGGAGAACATCAGCAGCAAGGGACAACCTGCATTCAGTAGAAATGTTTTAAGAAGACAGAAAAAAAAAGAATAATAAACAAACTTTTCCCCAGCCGCCTGTATTGCTATAGCGTTTATTTTGTCTTATTATGTTTCCTTTGCTTTTTTTAAGACTGCCAAACTTAAGTAAAAAGCTTTCAATAATTTTAATCTATCGGCTGAAACAGTGGAAATAGTTCACTCAATCTTTCTTTTGTCCACATTATTAAATTTAATGACTCCTTAATTCAAATAGTGTGTGCTTACATTTCAGGCTCTGCTTGCACACGGTCTACAAATACCAAAAGCTTCTAAAAGGCGGATGGGACACTTTACCTCAAATGTTACATGAATGGCTCCATTTGAAAGCTAAAGAATCTGAAAACATGATTTTGGATAAATGCAATGCCATATCATTGCTAGGTCCCAGCGTGCAACAACTTTCGGTTATTTCCTCTGAGGATGCAGCGAAGTACATTGAAATAATGTTTTAATTGTGAGCTAGTGGTTCTATGCTTAATTATGGCCACGTAATAAACAAATGTTGAAGAATATTGTTTATGCTATTAAGCTTGTATATAAGTATGATGTACATAGTGTCGTAAATGTAATTTTTTTTGAGTAAACTGTCTAAATTAGAATAAATAGTTTTTTCGTTGGTTCAAATTTTTTTTTCAAGTATTTTTTTTCAATGATTTATTTTAGGAGCTAAAATGTTTTAGGCTAGAAATTTTAAATTTATATTTCTCTATGCCATTTTCAAATTATTTTTAACGCCAGATCTTTTGCATTCTGGGTTGTGTTTTTTTAAACTAACATAATGGATCTTAATAAAATTCATATGCAGTACCAATTTCATGTACTGGGTTTGATTCTCTGTATCTAACTTATTTGTTTTCATTTGATTAAGAAAATCTACTTGTAATTGATTGAAATAATTTAAAATGCATTTTATATTTCCTATAAAATTGTTAGATAAGTATTACATATATAACAACCGTTTAAATTTTTCTTCATTATTGATATAAATTTTAAAAGTTTATACATGTATTGTGTTATTCTTGTGACTTGTCTTTATAAATAATTACAGTAATACTTGTGTTAGTTTTTATTCAAAGATGATATGCGTTTCCTAAGTGACAAAATCTAAAAAAAAAAAACAAACAAAAAAAACCTTAATTATAAATAAATTAGCACAAAGAAATGAAATATACATTAATTTAAGCACTTTTTTTTTCCTGAAACATGTAATAGTTTAAAGATATAGTTCTGGGGAATTAAACTGTTGGCAATGTAATTTATCAATGTTTTTATCTTTCACTACTTACAAAATGAAAAATTAGAACTATCGTCATCAATTCTGTTTGTGTCAAAATGCCTCACCATTCTATGGGAAATATAAGCTTTAAAACTAATGTATAGAAAATGAAAAATAATTTAAAATAAATTTTAACATAGCATCAAAAAAGAAGTATTAATTTTTTACTATTGCCGTATATGGCTGACATAACTGTTATCCATTTATATGTTAGTGTTTCTCCTGTTGCAATCCTTCGTAAAAACTTCAGGTAGACTGTTCCACCTCAAAATATAAATGGAACTGTGTACAGTTTTTACAAAGAGCGATATGTCAAGCAATTAAATTAAAAGCTTCTCTTATTCTTAACTTAAAACCTAAATGTATAAACACTACATTATATCTCTTATATACAGTAAAAACACTGATCAAATGCACCATCCACTTTCCTTTTGCCCCTGCTTGCATCACGTAAACTAGAACATTTCTAGTACGTTTTTTGAATGGGGAGACAACTGATGTAACCTGATTTTTCAAACAAATTAAGTGGATAATCTCTATTCAAACTCTAAACATTGCATCCACCCTTCCTAAGTTACTTGCTTTTACTGCAATGAAGCTGGGTCCATTGGGAGGGGGGATAGGGCAGCCACCGTTTAGCAGAGTTTGCCATGGGCCCTAGATTTTCTTGGTTTGGCCTTGGGTTCATGTACACAGGTTTTGAATCCTTCATTTTTGAAAATGAAAATCTGAAATACAAATAAATAGATTTAAAGAAATTTGTGTAGATACAAACAAATATACACAGTACTGTGAACTGAATAAAATGGTAATTGATATTTCTATCTATGGCCGAAAAATTCTTCTCCGATCGAAGGATTTTTTTATTGAGTTCAATTCAAGTAATAGTAAAAAATAATAATTAAATCACAGATAAAACATTCTTCGAATACATTGAAACTTAAATATATTAGCATGTTGAATAATAAAGTCAGGCTCGCAGTTTATCACAGTCTTAAATCCAGATTGTGAATGCTGAATCAGGGCCACGTGACTCGTTAAATACCATAACAACGGAGGTCCCTCTGGACCCTCTTACCCCAATTTTGCAGCAAAATGTAAAAAAAAAAATGAAAAATACAGGGGTGGGTCTCCCAATGTGATGGGCCCCTGACAAATGTGGAGAATATCATGTGGGGCATTTGAAGCTCTAATACTTTTTTTCTTAGTTTTATATTATAGGGGCTGTCCATTAATTACGTCAACAAAATAGGGGGGAGTGGGGGGTCAGAAAATTTTTGACAATTGTTGACAAGGGGGAGGGGGGAGGTCAAGAAAAGTTGACGTCAACAATGTTACTTTTTTTAAAAATTTAATATAATTACTTAATAAAGGAAAATTAAGCAGCATTTGTAGTCCTGTGTTATACACACTCGCTTAACATGCAGTATTTTAATTAAACTAACTATATTCCTACTAATTTTGCCACATAAACATTTTGGAAGCCACCTTTTTTAGGGGGGGGGGGTAATCAAATGTTGACGTAATTTTATAGGGGGGTCTCAGGAGTTTGACAGGTTGTTGGCAAGGGGGAGGTAAAAATCGCCAAAAATTTGTTGACATAAATAATGGACAGCCCCATAGCTATAATCTGTGTATCAGCACTGTTCTTACTGCACAGTAAGAACCTATAGATGCTATATTATTAGGGCCCCCTATAATCTTATAGCCTGTGTATCAGCACCCCCATACCATGGAACATTTCTTCTTGTTATAACACTTGTTATAGCATATGTATTATATTAAACGTCATATATTTGAGGGTGTTAATGAATCATAGAAATCTGACCTAAAATCTTTAAAAAATCTGGCAGATAAAAAAAAACAACAAAGAGTCATCCCCCTTGCAAAGACTAAATTATAAGTCCTTATGTTTCAGAATGGGAATTTAAAAAAAAAATATTCTTAATGGATAAAGAAAACTAAGGCAGTATTAGATTGTGGGATCTTTCCTTACATAGATCTTGAAATTAGGTACGCAAATGCTTGCATAACATCGTCACATAATTTGTTTTTTTATGTCCACGCTTTTACCGAGTATCAGTAAAGACTTGAGAAGACGAGTTGTATAAAATCTTATTGTAGGGTATAGAAATAGTCATAGTTGACAGCTTCTGCTACCAGTTAACAAGTAGACCTATTAGTTACTGATTAGTGCTTAGTTCAAATAATAACTTATACAATTGTATTAATACGTCAGATAGGTAATCATTTGACCTAATCATGCTTCACATGAAAATTTTATGATGAAATTTTGTATAGTAGAGTTGGTAGTTCTAGGTATTATTTTAAGATGAGTGAATTTACAGTATAACCATAGTCAATAAATTGTGATCTTCTAGACACTAAGAGTAATGACTGGTCCCTTAGTTTTAGTATATACCTCACCATTGTTCTGTTTAAATCCTAAACATTTTGACATTGGTTATGTCATGATAATTATTAATTAAATTAATAAGAATAGTGTAGGGATGAGGCGTGAGTGTTGCCACTCATAGTCATATTCAATGTTCCCTCTAAGGTGTGGTAAGAAGTGAGCAAAAAATTTTGTCTCTGAGCGACATTTTATTTGAGGGCAAAATTTGTGAGCGATTCAAGCGATGTCATCCGTCGGAGTGAGCGATCGTAGTGTAGTATGAGCGACGCTCTGAATTCGTGTGAGCGATCGCTCATGCGCTCAGCTTAGAGGGAACATTGGTCATATTTATAGAGAATGCTATATAATGTGACTGTGTTTATTGAATATAGTTAGCATAATCGTTCATTAAAAAAGTAACTACAAGTTTTAAAATACATAACATTCATTTATATATATATATAGCCTAGGGCCCTACAGTATATATTGTTAGTCTAATAATTTATACAAATATATAAACCTTTGTTCGTCTGTGCTTTATACATAGCATAAAAACTTCAATAAATTTTTCTCTAAGAGTTATGACCGGCAACATTCACTTCTCGACCCTGGAATAGTGTTAATTATCTATCAAAACTGCTGGTCCTGTTTTGCTCATGATCTGTGGTGTTAGTAGATACATGTTTCTTTAGTAAAGCAATGCTATGAAACTATTTATTCATAGAGTTTTAAATTCATTTGAGTAAATTCCATCTTTGGACTTTTAAATAACTTTTATAATTGTGTATATATTGATATGATAATAGTGTTAAATGATTTGATTGTTCATTACTGCATTAGCAACTCATATGTTGTAAAACAGAAATGACATGAGTTCCCTCTTTAATTTTTTGCCTAATGTTTATAATTCTTCATCATATACTAAAATCCAGTATACTTAATATCCCTTTTCCACCATTTTAACTCCCTTAGAATGCACGACTAATATTTTCCAGTCTCAAGCCATTGTTATTTATAATTTCCAATTTTCAAGTTAAAATATTAAAAAAAATATTTCCAGTGAGTAATTTTAAATGAACAATTGTTTAAAAGAAACATTTTAATGTCAGAATAATTACAAATTTCTTAGTTTCATTTTTTCAAGTCATTCAATTTTTACCTTTCAAGCACATTTCAAATTACTAGTAATAAATCTTTAATATTTTAAGCTGTCTGCCAACTTAAAATGCCAAGGGCTTGCTCACAGTGTGGCTGTACAGAGATCGACAGTGATCCGGCCCGTGGAGATGCAGTATGCACAAACTGTGGTACAGTCTTAGAAGATCAGATTATCGTCTCTGAAGTACAGTATCAAGAAAATGCAGCTGGCGGTTCTTCTGTAATAGGCCAATTTGTCTCTAATGATGGTAAATCTATTATGTTTTTTTTCTGTTTCTGAAATCTAAAAAAAGCTCTTGCTCCAGGCTTTTTAAAAAAAACTTTTTTTTATTGACATGATTTCATTAAATCTTAAACGACGGTATACAAAGAAATGAGCCATTTTTGGCAATTATTTTTAACGTAATACAAATAATATTATTTTTTATTTTTTAAAAATTTAATTGTTATTTTATTGTAATAAAATGGACTTAGTACATTAAAATTTTAAAAAATATTTACGAAATTTTATAATAAATATAAATTCTCGCGACTTTAAAAACGTAAACAAAGCCGATAACGACACTTCCTTCGAACGCCATTTTGAAAGCCGGCAGAGTCAAGGCTCACTTCGTCCTGCTCATTATAATGGATTCTGACTCAGATTTTCAGCCTGATTCCGAGTTAGATTCAAGTGATGATGAAGTCTGGGATCTAACCGACGTTTCTGATGTTTCAGATGATGAAAATGTTTCGTTCAATGGAAGTTTTAATGCATCTAATACTCATGTGTAAGTATACCAATGCTCACAACAACATGCTGTATTTTTTTCTCGTTTTATTTTTTACGAGTTATGGTCTGTTATATGCTAAATAATCACCTAATATCAAGCTAGTTATAACATTTTAGCAGAAAAATATTGTAAGTGTATTAATAATATAAAAAACTTAAAAATACATGTTAAATATTTTGTTTTTCCATTTAAAGCATGGTACTATATAAATCTTTAGCTCTCAGCTGATTGATAAACAAAAATCAGCTGATAGAAGAGCACACAGATATATGTACTATAGTCTTCTGTTTTGTTTGATATATATTATTTATATATTTTATTATTACATTTAAAACATTATTTTATATGAAAAAAAAATAAAAAAACTTAATTTATAATTAATTACATTATTTTTATTTGACACAGCTTCATTGGCTAAGATGAGAAAGTAACCTCCTTCAATTCTACCACAAAGGGTTCCAGGTATTCACTTGAAACAAGTTAGAACAAGAGATAGTGCAAAGAGGTTCTTCCATGCCATGGATTACTTCAAACTATACTTCACACTGGATAAAGTAACTCGCATAAGCCAGTATACTAATGATTACGCAAAGATTCATGGACCACAAAAGTAAGTATTTACAAGGGTTGGTTTGGTATTACACCAGAGGAATTTTATAGCTTTTGTGGGCTGATAATGTATGCAGGAATAGTTAAAACCTCTAGTATTGATAGATTTTGGAGTAAAAAGCCTCTTTATTTATAATGGATTCTGGCCTTGTGCATTTATGTCTTTTGACAGATTTAAAGCTATTCTGAGTTTCTTAAAAAATTACAAATCCTGAAAATGAAAACCCTAATGACAAATTATGTAAAGTAAGAACACTACTGACATACATAAAAATGAAATGCATGACATAGTTTCAACCATATGAAAATATTTCTATAGATGAATCTTAAGAGTTACACAGACCTAATAATTATGGACAATTACATTTTTCTGAAGAACTCATTGGAGACTTTGGTAATATTTCAGAAAGTGCTCCAGTACCTCTTGCGACTAAGCCACTCTTTTTTTAAAACATGCAATAGACCCAATAATAGTAAATAAATGTAGTAAATGTAGATTGTGCTATTCAAATGACAAGGTTTAGAGAAGAACAAATGTCAAGTGTAGTGTGTGATATGTTTTTGTGCGTTATGAAAGATAGAAATTGTTTATCTCAGTATCACAAGCTAATTAAAATTTTTTTTTTCCCTATATACATATTCAGGATACCAAGTAACAATTTGTGATTTCAAGAAACAGTTGGGTCATTGATGTAGAGAAAGATCTGAAAGCTACAAGTGCAGAGGAAAGAGTCCATGTATCAAGAAGAGTGGGAAAGAATGCTGTGTGGATTTAGTTCGGAATTATCTTTTTAACGAAAATTAATTAATAAAATTTACTTTTAAATAAATCATTTCTAAATGCTTTGTTCTCACATTTAGATTTTTCATCCAGAATTGATAGTAGTTTATGTAAGCCAAACATTTTAACTAATTATATATCTTTTTCTTTTTGCATTCAAACCTGATTATTACTTAGTCTTATTGATTTTAATATATTGATAATTCTAATAAAATAGCTAAATATTATGATAAAATATAGATTTAATTAAACTACCATTTTATTATCAAAAGAATGATATATTTAATATATACTGAGAAAAAAAATATTTAGGGAAAGAAAAAAATTGAAATATACCAATTTTATATGAATAATGAGGGAAAATATGCATATTTGAAAAAAAGTCACCAAACATTTATTTGTTGAAGAAATTGATTGAAAACTGAATATTTCCTTTCAGAAATAAATATAGATTAATAAAATGTCTGAAAAAATGTGTTTGTTTTTAATACTAGTTTTTTGTCTTATTGGTGTTTGTACACTTTTTAAAAAAAAAAAATTTTTTTTTTTTTTTTGTTAAATTCTTTTTTTAAAACATTATCAAGTCTCATATTCACAAAAATAAACTGCACAGTTTTAAAGCTTATCAAAAGTAGAAAAAAATGATATATAACACATATATGGGCTATAAAGGAAACAGACAACATAGTCCAAAATGTAAGGACACCTGTTTGGTAATGAAAAATGGCCAAAAACCTGCCGTCGATTAAGAGTTAAATAGCAGTTTTTACTCATAATTTGTAAAAATAAATACATAAATTTGCCATGTTAATAATGGTTTCAATAATACCTTTTTTTTTAGGCACAAGGGGACAGTCATTCAGAGGAGCTTATGGTCATGGTTTCAGCTCAGAAGATTCCAGAAAACTGACTTTAGAAAATGGTACACATTTTATTTAATTGATGTTATAACAGTCCCACTTGCTCAAGACGTACCCAATTTGAATAACATTTTGCATCTTATTATTGATTTTGTTTTATTTTGATTTATTTAAAATGTGTCATAAGTAAACTCTTTATCCAGGCTATAAAAGGCTGAAAGAAATCGGAGGTCAGCTTCGAATGCACCACAGTAGTATTGAAACAGCTTTTGGTTTCTTTAAATTGGCAGTGGCTCACAGGTTTACCAGTGGAAGAAAAATGGAATATGTTTTGGCCTCTTGTCTCTATCTCGTTTGCCGGGTCGATCCAGGGGGCAGTGAAGATCTTGAATATATCCTTTTATGTGCAATTTCCAGTAATTAATGTATAATTTATTTTAAGCAGTTGAGCGGTTTTAATATTAATATATCCTTATATACAACTGATTATAAAATATTTACAAGTTTGGTTATTAAAAAGTGCTACCAGAAATTCTTAGTGTTTGATAAAATCTTTCTAACTATACCATAATAATGTACATGGACTTTTTTTTTTAGTTTAAAAACTAATATTAACAGTATGAGCTGCATAAGTCACTTCATTGATAATTTTTAATGATATAAATCAGCGGTTGGGGAACTCGGGTAAAATACCCCAAATGGGGTAAAAATGAAATTTTTGGGGGTAAAAATGAAACTTTTGTGAGTAAAAAGTATATATTTTTAATTTGCTGTGGGGTAATATCAACTTATAAAAAAATATTTTGGAGTAATATCAACTTATACAAAAATATTTTGGGGTAGTGATTAAAAAAGTTCCCCGACTGCTGATCTAAATGATGGAAACTGCTATGAATAGTAATCAGTTTATTTCACATTATTATGTTGAATGTTAAATTGCTAGACAAATAGTTCCTTCACTCTCTTTACTGATGTTAATAGATTTCAGTGATTTGATACAGGTAAATGTTTTATATAATTTCCAGTATTTATTGGCTAAATTTTTTCAAAATACTTTTTTCTCTCTATTACTAGATATATTTGATAGCACATACATAGATCTTAATAAAACTATAATTGAAATTTTTTTTAACTCATTCTTCAAATAGGTAAATGTACATGTGTTGGGTCGAATATTTGTTCAGCTTGCGACAGAACTTTGTCAGAATATCAGAATTGTTGGTACGTAATAAGTGATTATTTTAAACAATGATCGAAATTCTTTACAAATTACGCCTTTGTTTTATATCTGTTTATTTAGCTAACCCTATTTAAAAAGCAAGCCGTATTATATATGATAGAAGGTATATTATGTGAACAATAGATTAAAAATATTTGTATTCATATATTTAATGTATTATATAACATTAACTTAAGGTGTCTCTTTGTCTGTTTTGTATATTATAATAGATCCTATCATTTACATTAGACGTTTTGCAAATCAGCTCCATTTTGGAGACAAGTTAAATAAAGTGGTTGAATCTGCTTCGCGGCTAGTAGCTAGGATGAAAAGAGATTGGATG
Source organism: Bulinus truncatus (assembly GCA_021962125.1). Lineage (NCBI taxonomy): Eukaryota > Metazoa > Mollusca > Gastropoda > Planorbidae > Bulinus > Bulinus truncatus. Next base: position 1,248,631 of record JAGDYQ010000052.1, on the reverse strand, counting down.
CACACTGGTCGGCGTCCAGCTGGACTTTGTGGGGCAGGTACTTGATCTACGTATATCCAATGGATTTATTTATCATTGCTAATTCACGTTTAATACGAGATAAATATCTTTGTCTATTACTGCATTGATTGTAGTATATTATTTTTAGAGCTCTATATAATGTTTTTTTATTGGTTATTTCTCTAGCACTCCTCATCTCAGCTAGAATGCATAACTTTAACCGGACCATTGACCAAATTATAAAGGTGGTCAAGGTGTGTGAGAGTACTGTAAGGAAGAGGTAAATTGACTCATTTATATGCTAATTGTTGCGTGCTGGGTTTACTTTTAGTTACAGGGATGATGTACAAACAACAGAAGAGTCGAATGCAGGCTTTGTATTTTCCTTCTTTAATCTTAATGTTTATTTTACAACATCAAATCTTTACATCAAGGTTCATAAAAACAACATAATCCAATAGTCTCTATTGCCTTCTATATATATTTCTACTGCTGTCTTTTACTACCAAAATTATGCTCTGACTAACTGCTAGAATAATAGTAGACTATAGTGGACTTCGTTATATCTCACGTCCACTCTCTACGCTTGCCTCCGCCCAATTGCTTACTCTATCTCAAAATCTACTGTCCCCAATCTCAAGAGCTCCCACGCCCCGTTTCTTGAAACTTTCCCATCAGGCTTAGTGCACCACCCACTGGTTGGATTGGCTAATTAAAAAAAAACCATTAAAAGGTTAACGCCCTTTGCCACCTTTTCTGTGTCCGGTGATTTATCTGTTTCTCAGGAATGTCAGTTGACTCTTCCCACTCTCGTAACAAAGGCTAAGGTATCATATGTCAAGTCCCTAACCCGGGTTGCTAGGAAATGTAAAGACTCTACCCCCAAAGATTTAACCCTGAACTCTTGATTTAACCTCTCAAAGATTTACTTTATATATTATCCCATCTTCCGGACCTACATTCTAACCAATGTGAGAGAACCCTGTTCTCCACACTAATCATCAAAACATTTTCACTAATTATTTTGTAATGCATCAGATGGGTAATTTAACGTTTTATTATCTTTTCATTCTTTTGGTGAAATTATTTCATAAAAGGACAATTATTGTTTTACATTAATTAATGACAAAGTCAATAAAGTTATTTCAATTTTGTCCTCAAGGCTGCTGGAGTTTGAGAGTACCCCATCAGCTCAGTTGACTATTGAAGAATTTGACAATGTTGACCTTGAGGAAGAACAGGATCCACCGTGTTTTACAGAAGGGAAGAAAAAGGCAAAATTGGCCCAAGTGAGCCCATACATTTCTTTTCTATCATTGTTACAAGTAGTATCGTTTGTCATACAAATTGTATAATACAATCAGATAAAATTGATACCAAAACAGATGTTTTGGCCTTAAGCTTCTTTGTTTTTTTTTGTAACCTTTGAATTAGCTGTTAATTGACTAATTTTTGTCAACACAATTTGTATGTTTCAATACTTTACTTAATACAAATATTTGTGATTCTGGTTTTTAGATATATGATGATTAGAATGTTTTATTTGCAGATGAAGGAAGATATTCCTGACAATATGATTAAGGAGATGAGCAAGTTTGAAAAAAATATCAACAAATCACTGAAAAGAAAACCTACAATGTCCATAGGTAGATCTTTTTGCAAGTAAATTTTTTTAAATTTTACTTCGGGAGAAAATGCATACACTTGTACTGTTTTATAGTAAAGGAATGCTTTGAGCGAACTTCAGTTATTTACTAATGAAACTAAATATTTTGTTATTAGATGATGGCGTTGAAGGTATTACTGACGTGGATAAAGCAGTGCAGGTGATTGGTGAAGAAACCATCATGAGCATTGCCAAAGAAGACTTGAACAAAGGGGAGTGGGCAGGACTGAAGAGCCCAGACTACCACGTCACTGACACTAATGAGAGTGTTGATAGATGCCCAGATGGAACAAACCAAGGTGAGTCACCGATAGCTTTAGACTATCCTATACATTCTTAGACTATCCTATACATTCTTAGACTATCCTATACATTCTTAGACTATCCTATACATTCTTAGACTATCCTATACATTCTTAGACTATCCTATACATTCTTAGACTATCCTATACATTGAGTCTAACCATTGTGACTGAGGCTTTTACTTAACTTGTAATTTTGTTAAATGGATAATAAATCTATTTAGAAATTTGACATAAGTCTCTAATTATTGTCTACATGTGCTTTAGTTAATCTTAATAAAATTAAAAAAAAAAAATGTCATTGTTTTTTTGTGTTGTAAGTTTTACTTGACAAAATGCCATGTTTTATGCAACAAAAAAAAAATGTCATTGTTTTTTGTGTTGTAAGTTTTACTTGACAAAATGCCATGTTTTATGCAACAAAAAAAAAATGTCATTGTTTTTTGTGTTGTAAGTTTTACTTGACAAAATGCCATGTTTTATGCAACAAAAAAAAAAAATTATCTATCCACTTTAAGCCGTGAAACAAAATTGATTGCTGTGAATGTCACATTAATTATCACATTGTACAACTGAAAATTGATTAATCTGTTATTGACACGCTTGTGTTTTGTATTGAAACCCTGCTATCTGATAGAGTTATCCAGAGAAAGTTAATTAAAAAAAAAAAACTGGCCTTTTTCAGAAAATACAAGTGAACAGGTTCAGGAGAAGAATATCAGTTCTCAGAAAGCAGCTGTTGAGAGTGATTCCTCTAATGCCAATAAAATTGATGATGGAGAGTTAGACTTGTCTGGCATTGATGATGATGAGATAGATCTGGTAATAAATAATACTTATAATAAAAAAAAAAACTACAGTAATGCTAGGTAATAAGAAGAAAATGAAATTGTTTAACAATTACGAAAGGCAATTATGGACACAAAATTACATGTAGACTTACGAGTGAGATGATGCTTTTTATTTTAACAGCTGATTGTATCAGAAGAAGAAGCAACACACAAAGCTAAATGGTTTGATTTAGAGTTTGGTGCCCACATGGAAATAGTTAGAGGTAAACAGAAATATGTGTCCTATTCTTATTTACTATTTTGCAAAAAAACATACAGGTTCAAAGTTTTTGAATGTTATTAAATATTTAGTTAGTTCATACATTTTCTTATTATTATTAGTTATTCAATTTGATGATTTTTTTCTAATTGGCTTTACAGATAGGGAAGAAAAAAGAAGACAGAAAGAAGAAGCTGCAGCAAAAAGAAAAGAAAAAAATGTGAGGTTACAGTAAGGTTTAGTACATTATACATCCTAATGTAAAGACTCAAATTCACTGAAATTTTTTTTATAAATCGTACATTAATATAATGGAATGTTTTGGGCTTAAGGAAAACATGAGAGAAAACCAAAAAAAAAAAAAAAAGGAACATCTGGGTTAAATGTGAATTGTATGCACCCATGAAATTTTTAATGAAGAGCTTTGTATATACATTTGTTTACTGACATAAATTTCTATAGTAAAATAACTTAGGCTGTAATCTTATTACTGTGAGTTAATAAAAAGTAAGTTTCATTGTCATTCAGCCCAAAGCACGAAAGAAGAAGAAGAAAGGTGGCTATGACCTGGAAACTGAACTGGCAGAGTGCATGGAGATATTAAAGAAAGATATGAGAGAGAAGAAGTTCTCAGATAAGATCAACTACAGTGTTCTGAATAACTTGGAGGTCTCGACACCCAGTGAAACAGTGGCCAATGGCCCAATTGAAATAATTGATGATAGTGTCAGTGCAGCAGAGAAAAATGTGCACATCAATAACAGGTGACATACTCATTTCATCTTAATAGGGTTATATCAGTATCAGGTTGCTTAGCGATTACTGTATGCATGTTTGGTGGCCAAAATGCTGTTCTTGGAAATTCTACATTGCTTCTTTTTTTTTAAAGAAATTTTCAATATAAAATAAAAAAATCTTGTTGTCCTCAGTGTATTTGCAGACGTGAATGTGAAGAATAAATGTTTGACCTATCTCTTGTTGCAATTCATACATTTTATTAGATTTTTATTTTCTCGTTAAAAAAAAAGAAAAAAGTTTTTTTTTTTTTTTGTCATGTAACTATGTCATTTAGAAACTCCTGACATGCCTAATACATGTATATCTTAAACCAAAAATATTAAATGGAAAAATATTGATGTGAAATTAATGCATTTTGAAGAAATATTCCAAAGTAATCGAACGAAAAATAAAAGATGATATGTTATTCATATTGAAAACTAAAGAAGTGTGCCAGAAAAAAAACATGAGAAAATAAATTATAATATTGGATTCATCTAACACGGCTCATAATACATGTATTGGATTCATCTAACGCAGCTCGTAATACATGTATAAGAAGCACTGAGGATACACCTTATTTTTTTTCCTTTTCCCTTATAGTAATTGTAAGATACATAATCTGAATTCAATTTATTATTCAAGTCAAGCCCATGTGCAGAAATAATTCATTGGGCACCCGTTAGTTGTTCACCAGATTGTCTTTAAGCAACGATGAATGACTTCAAAGGAATGGTGTACTTTTTCTATGCACTAAGCTTTACGCACTCTGTTTCAACCCATCCAATCTCGAGAATGACCTGTATTTATTTACTTTGCAAACACTTATAACTTGTGTAGAATATGTAATTATATTAAGCAATATTAAGTAGTTTTCATTAACATTAATAATTTTTAAGAAATATCATTGTCCTCTTGGTACTTCTGTATTAGCAAATTTATCTAACCATTATCAGGTAACTTAGCAAATTACATGTAATGTATTCATATTACATCTAGTAGCTTTTTAAATGTTCTATGCTTTAATGAAATGTGAACATAAAATTGCTATTTCTGTCTGTCTACTAGGTTTAAGAAACCTGTATTGGATTCGAGTAATGCCAAGGTGAGCCACTTGCTTATTTTCTGGTCAGGATTGTTATTGTTGCCGATTAAATTGGGCACAACATTTATGCTGCAGTAACATATATATATATATATATATATATATAATGTAAATATATTTAAGCGTGTGCATTCTGTTTTTATGTCCAATCATAACTTAAGTAAAACTAATGGCAGAGAGTTGTTTTAGCCTGGAGCCTTTTAAATGTAAACACTTGTTAGAAAAAAAAAATAAATCACAAGGCATCATTGAGACTAAAACTATTTAAAAAAAAAAGATCATAGCTTTACTAAAGTTTAATGAACTGGTGAAGTCATTTTTTTTTTTACTACTCAATGACAAAACATTGCTTGCATGCTCTTAAAAAAAATTTTTTTTTGCCATTCATCTGTTTCCCCAGAAGACGTCGACCAAGAGGGTTAGAATAAAAGACTGCAGAGACAACGAGGAGGAAGAGGTCAAAAAAATAAAAGTGGAGGAACCCAAGCCTGTCATTATTGTTGAGGATAAAATTCCTACATTGCCTGAATCAGAAGTTGGTGAGTTGCTGGAATACTTTTCACTTTCTAATTAACCCTTTTGATATGTTGGTTTAACTGGGTTTATGTCTTCAGTCAATGAATGCAGTTATCTACCTTTAGTTCTCTGTCATGTTTCCTAACAAAGCGTTTTTTTTTTTAAGGTGTTCCAGAAGATGCAGAGGAGGAGGAAGAGGATGAGGATGAAGAGTATGATGATGATGATGACAAAATTCTAAGTGCTCGGCAGCTGCTCAGTCAGGAAGGTAACTTGCATTACCTCACTTTGAAGATTTACGAGCATGAACACTATTTTTATATTTCAGTATTTACGTGTCGTATTTTATCAATGTTTACTTTTTCTCTACAGTCTCTGCTTATGATGAGGAGGATGATTATTACGGATATGATGTACACTAGCGTTTACTTAAATATGTCTGAAAACAGTGTAAATATAATATTGGTATTTCTATTTGTTTTTTTTGATGTACAGCTTTTTTTGTATTAAGGCACATCATTTTTCTCCAACGTATTCTCAATTTTATTTTTTGTAGATTACTCTTTTCTATCATTAGCAGTTTTATAGAATTTTTTTTTTTCCTTAAAATGTACAGATGTATTACAAATTTAAGAGCCAAATTGAAAAAAAATATTTCTTTCCAAGGAAGCATTTAAAAACAGAGATTTATATATTCAAATTTACCTGACTTCATCTTATCCCAGATTCATGTCAGTCATCTATAGAGTCATTAGCTAATTACAGATTGTTTTTCAGACCATTAGATGTTATGTAGCAGTTTTTTTATTGGGTAGTAATAAAAACAATACACTTTTGCTTCCACTGCCTATTTTCTACTAGTATGTGTATAATATTTATTTTAAAAAAAAACATCTCTTTTGGATGAGGGGGGGGGGTTAAAAGTTTTCTCAACATTTTAGAATTGTTTTTGGTTAATCAATTAGATTGTAGAATTTTAAGGTTGTCCTTATTTTCAATCAGCTTCAAGTTGAAAGTTAACTCCTTTATCAAAATAACTGAAAAGTTAAGATAGGGCTTTGAATAATTGCATTCCTATCCTTGTTGCACCTTGCTAAGTCTGGTCAAAGGGCAGAAAAGTCATTGTAAAAATTAAACTGAACCAACCAAAATCAGTTAAAAATCATGAGCTAAGTGAGCCCTTTACAGTTTCATAAAAAGAAAGACTGCATTCTTTGTGGGTCTTTAGGATTAAATATGTGGTATATGTAGAATAATATATATATATACATAATGTAATATATACTTACACACACGTAATATATATACATAATATAATATATTCTTACACACGTTTTTGTAAATACTTAAATGATTTTTTTTTTTAAAATACGGTACCTCATGTTGGTATTTTTGTACTTTATGTGTGCTGACAGAAAATTGTAGTGTATATTGCAAGATGTGTCTCATGCTTTGTTTAATGTGTGAATTTTTGTGTATGTATATAAAATTGTAAATAAACGAATACATGAAGTTTATAGGCAGCTCTCCCCACATTAGCTGGCATGTTTTAATTAGCAGAGAAAGTGGAGTTAATGTATTGGCTGAAAAAAATATTTATTATCCCATCAATACAGAAAACTCACTTTTCATATCTAATTTTTGCAAATAGTTTATGTAACATTTGAAAGTCAAATATGACATTTCATACCTTTGTCTTTATGCATAAAATAATAAAACAATAGAAATACTACCTATCATTAAATAAGGAAAATAGTTTAATCAGTGTTGACTATCCTAGGAAATTTCTTTTTTATGTTATGCATGTTCTTTTTTATGTTAAGCATGTTCTAAATTGAATAATTAAAAACAAAATCAAAGTACAGGCCTAATAAATATGACAATTTCAATCATTGATTCGTTTTATATTTTCTCCAGTTAGCCATTTATTGTTTACTTTCAGGCCTGAATGTTAGAAAAAAATTAGTTGGGAAAGCTTCTATATAAATAATAGCGGTGTGCGTTGTGCATTAAATCGAAAGTAAAGAATTAATATAACAGTATTATAGTTTAAAATCGTCAAACATAAACAATAGTTATAAAAATCATGAAAAAATCGGATCTAGCTGAAATAACCTAGCCTACTGATCAAACCTAAGGGAATATAACTATGCAAAGGTTTTGCAGGGTACAGCTAGTTTAAAATATTTTCTAAATGATTCACTTTTACAGTTTGAAATTCTTCAGGAATGTGCTGGTGAAATTAAATAAATCACCTTATTTCTTTTGTAAACGAATGTACTACTTTCATGAAGTGAAATGAATGGTTATAAAAAGTTGCCATTCTTGATGGTTAAAGATAATTCCAATTGTGCCTAATATACCTGTGACATGGCAATAGCAGAGACTGTCTCAATTGCAACTGAGGTGCTCAGCATTGGATATTATGAGATTCATATCTGTTATCAGATCTTTGAGATTCTTTTTAATGGAGTAGCTCTCTGTTAGTCCCCTTAACTGGCACTTTACACAGTATCTGATACATGTTCTTGCAGTGGTGTAGCGAGGGGGGGGGGCATCATTCCCAGGGCGCTATTCACTAAGGGGTACCAAATGGTATATTTTACATATATTATATGGTTTTCAAATGGGGGGATGGTGCTAAAAAGGTATTGTGCCCCGGGTGCGAGTTAAGCTAGCTACGCCTCTGGTTCTTGTTCCAATTTTGATTGCTAATTTCATCATTTAATCATCATACTTAGTCCAGATATGTTATGCAAATGATTTGTAAATTATCTGTATGATGGTCATGGTGAGTTAGATGGCAGTTAATAAGCTTGAACTTATTTTTAAAAAAAAGTCATTTAAATCAAACAAGTCAAGGTTATTTATATATCCATCTATCTATTTATTAAAATTTCATATCCATCTATCTTTATATATTCTTCTCTGCAGTCAAAGTTTCCTTTTTTTTTTGCTTTGATAAATGATATAATAATTTAATGAGTTTTAGTTAGGCCAATGTTTACATTTAGCACAGTTGTTCAAAAAGTATTTTGGAACTCTACAATAAGCTTTTAACTATTTGTTATTTTTTTTACATATTTAATATAAAAGTACACTAATTTAATCAATTAATTTTGCACGCACAGATCAATGTCCACTCAACACTCCATCATTTCATGTCTTTAGTAAACCACACTGCTCTCCTCCCCCACCATAATTCTGAACTTTTGTGCAAGAAATTGAATGATAGGCTCTTTTTTTTTTAGTAATTAAAATTGTAATAAAAAAAAAGTATAAACATATTGTTGTCGATTTTTTTTCTCATTTTTACCCATCCTATTTGCGTTTGTGAATTTTTTTTTATAAATAATGATAATCCAAAAAAGAATGATGAAAAGAAATAACTAAATGAAAGCATGTAAGGGAGTTAAGAGTATTAAATTCCTTAATGTAATTGTCACATTTTAAAAAGATTCCCTCCCTTCTATTGAGTTTAGAATTTTAGAACTACTCCCAAAGATTCTTATCACAAAACAGACCCGTAAATTGTACTCGTTTGATTCTCATGTCATATTTAAGTATACACATTTTTTTTTAATTAAATTTAATATATCATAGATGCATCCTTGTCGATCATACTATTTAAAATTATAAAAAAAAAATACTAAAATTTTAATTCAGTTGCGTTTGTTTTGTTTAAATAATGTATGTTTGATAACAGTGACAACACTAATAACAGATGGCCTAGTTTTCATTATGTGCTTTCATCTGTCAGCTATTTAGCACTTTTATAGACCAGTGACTATGTTCTCTATTTTTGTTCCGCGTCTGCTGTGAAAGCCTAAGAAAAAAAAAATGCTGGGAATACAGCAGAGAAATGCGACCCGTTAAATGGACACGGGCCGGTGGCTATCTGTGTCATGTGTTTCAAGGAAGTATGGCTTTCATTCCGTTTACCCTATTACTAAAAAACAAAACAACAAATAACTTATGCAGTAATGTGAAACTAGTCAAAAAGGCAACTCAGTAATAATAAACATGTCTTGTTGCAAGTATGCACATTATTTATTACCGCTTTGAATCAATCAATGGAAAAAAAAACCAACTAATTGGAGGTAAGGGTGGGTGAGGATTTTTTCCCCCACTATGTCATTCCTTCCAGGACTTACACCCTCTCCTTCTAACCCCCTTCCTCCGATTTCAACGCGTCTCCACCAAAGACACCTTTATGGCAAATAGCGCACACCACTTGTGAAAAAGGACACAGTGGCAACTGTTGTAAACTGTGCTAGTCTGCATAACACACCTGTTTCAACACGTAATGCCACATTGGCTTTAGTAGTAGCTGTGTGTGTGTTTTTTATTTTAAAGTTTCATTATTCTCTTACACTTCCTTTTTTTTTCATTGCAAGGATATTCAAATTTAAAAATTCGTTACGGAGCAAAACATTTTAAATTTATTCTTCATGTGCTGTGAATTTGTTCATAGTGTGTGGTGTGTTCATGTAAATAATACATTTCATTTTCATTGACTTTGTCAATCGTTACGGATTATCGATAGTCGTTTCCCTCTCTGCTGTGTGGTTGATTGATTTTTGTTTATTTCTGCTAGAAGGTAAGTAGCTCGCTACTTTTTTAAGGCAGACGTTAGAGTCGGGTAGATTGCAGTAGTTTAAGACTGTTATTTTTTGTATAAATTGAATTTAAAGTAGGTTAACTAATTATACAGACGGTTATTTGTGTCAATTGTAATATATATATATATATATATATATATTTGCTCCTTATTTGTCTTAATAGAGCAGTGTGTGTATCTGTGTGTAACTATTACGTACTTAGTGGACATCGATTAGCTGGGTGTAATATTTAGGTGTTTGTTGTGAAATTTGTTGTGGTAAAGCTCGATTATATTTTTGTACGTATCGAACAAAAAAATAAATAAAGACACTTCACATTTCCACATCCTTACACCCATCTCTCGCTGTTGACTTTAACCTGGTTCGACGTTGTTTACCGTCTGCTCTGTCGTCTGACAGTTGCTGCAGGTATGCGTATGTACTGAAGCCAAACAACATGTAACTGGACAACACTAAATAGCACAACCAACATTTGCTACAGAAGCATCGTTTGTACCATATATACACATGGACTTGTCCCTACCATTTGCTGCACGTTCAATAGTCATCGGCAATCGCGTTCGTGTGTGTGTGACCAGTGTGTGTGCGTGTGTCTGTGTGTGTGATATAATTAGATATAAGGGGTGACGTGCATTTTGTTACGTAATGTACAGTGGATGTGGAACATTGTTTGTTCTAATCATTAATTTAAGCTGTGCATTATATTTGAATGGTCCCATTTCTCCACAAAGCAGTTATAATGAATTCACTTATTCTGTGTTTCTCTTGTAGCTGCAGACAACACCTTAAGAATGACAACTACGTTTACTTTAATTTTATTCTGACTGGTGTATATGCACGTGTTCGACACATTATAGAAATTCATCGAATATTCTTTCATGTTAACTAGTATGCATATTTAGTTTAAAGTCTATTTGCTTTTCAACCAGGAAGCAATTTTTAATACCCGTATTTTTATTTCAGCGCCATTTTCTTTAACGCTTGAAAAAATTAAATAATTTAGTATGATAGGGCCTTTCGTTGTCATACTAGAAAAGTTGACATTCATAAGTACGTGACTTGTACAAAAATTAGTTAAACAAAGCAATCATTAGCAATCTTTCACATTTAAAAAAAAAACAACTCATGATGAATATGGTAGCTCTGCTGATGCACGTCTGCTTAAATTGAACATTAACAAAAAAAAAAAACTTTTATCCTTCAAGTTATTTTTTCCTTGTTATTGTCAATGATCGAATTCTATAAACGATCATTGACAAGTTTAAATATTTATTTTAACCCCTCTCCCCTTCTCTACCCCCCCCCCCCCCCCGGGCCGGTAATTCATTTTGTTTTAGAGATTTAATAGCCTGTTTTTTTTAAAGTAAAGGCTTCCCAATGGCAGGTCAAATGTGGCACACAGAGCCACATGCCGCTCTTTGTCCAGTTTTAGTGTAGCTCACAATGAATCCCTGGACCTTAGGATATACATAGTCGCCCCTGATATAGACATGACCACCCGACCCATGATGTGGACCTTAGGGTAAAGGTAGTCGCCCCTGATATAGACATGACCACCCGACCCATGATGTGGACCTTAGGGTAAAGGTAGTGGCCTCTGATAGAGACATGACCACTAGGGTGTCATAAAAAAATGAAGTTTTGAAATGTTGATGTCTCACCCCACAGAATATGTCTGTATGGTAACAGTAGTTAACCTGCAAAATTTCAGCTCATTTGGACAATGTTTACAGGTCCCCCAAGAGGTTTAAAGTTCCAGATTTTGGTGTAAAATCATTCGCGGTCAAATCTTATACAGCGTTAATGTTGCATTATATGCAAAACTGATATATTAAGTAACAAATTGATGCTTAGTATTGTTTATAATATTAAATGAAATAAAATATATAAATCTTGAATGGTTTATATTTTTAAATTTGAAATTTAAGTAAAAAATTATGAAAAACAAAGTTTTATTCATTTTGTCAAGTTAATTCTTGAATCAATGTCAATCTACTTGAAAAATAATAATAATAAGCAATGCAAATAAGCATTCCTGCTATTTATTTTGTACTTTGTACTGTAGGGTAGACAAAAATTTTAAAAAGTTCTTCAAATTTAAATTTTAGCCAGCTGTTCACGATTACACTCTGCAAAATTTTTCCTATGTTTTTCAACCATTTGGAGCAAAAATTGTCTTTGTTCTTCATTCTTGGTGATACTGTCATTGAAATTTTGTATCAATGCTACACTTTGCTCTGCAGAGTCATTGATACAAGCCAGATTCCTTACAAAATCTGCTGCAACTTTAAAAGATGATGTATCTGACCAGGCTTCAACAGAAACATCTAGAAAACTGGCATCAATGTTGGATGTTTCAAAAAATGTGGTAGAAGCACGCAAATCAACAACACTTTTTGATAGTGTTTTTATGAGATGCGGTCCACGTTCTGATTGCATTGTCCGAACAAGGCCAGTTTTTTCTTTGTCCGACAAAAGGGTTTAAAATAATGCAAGCGTCGACAGTTCCTGACTCAAGTACCACGAGTAACGCACCATCATTTTCAATCCAGTCGATCGAAGAACAGCATCATCATATTCGTATAAACGCTTTATCAACAAGATATCATTCACAGGTGCATCTGCGGTGAGCCTGCATGAAAACCATGATTGAAGATAAACACAAATGGTAAACCGATTAAAGCGCTGATTACCTGGTAATTCTCGAGCTGTTACCTGAAAGATGGTTTCATTGCCTGCAAACAATAGATCGATTTTCATTGCATAGATTGCTTTCGCCATCCACCTTGCCCTATGTAGGGCACCAGGTCTGCAAATACTAACATCAACCTCCAACCCAACCATTTGTGCAGCAAGCAGAAGAAACTCCAAATAATCATCACATGAATGACTGACCTCAAGTTGACATTTAATAAATTCTTTAATCGAATCAGACATGATTATCAAGGGGCGTATCTGGCTTCGGGTGTGTGGTTTAATTCTGGCCATTTTTCTCAATACCTCTTAAAAAACAAAATCTCTGGTCCAGTGGATGGTCCAAGACAAACATTGAATGCATCGGAAAGGAGTACTTCCAACATGTGATGACGGCATGCCATCCATAATAGATTACGTCCCAGGGCTACTTCTAACAGAGTGCAAGCTCCATTGAGTCTTCCAATATTGGAAGCCGTAGTGTCGAAGCACATGCCGATGACCATAGATTCGCACTTCCATGATTTGATATGTTCATATACTGCATCAGCAGCTACCCATCCTGACCCGGATGCTAACTTGGGAACACCAAGAAGCTTTGTAGTGCCATCGACAAGTGATGAGAGCAGGACAGGTAATCGATCGCCGTTGTTGGTAACATGTCCGGTAACATCGGGCAATAGCTTACCATCCCAATGTACAATTGATATGAATGAATATAGTCTTCTTTTATACATGCTGCAGCTTGTTGACGACAAAGCTTGCGATGACGATGCATTGTGCTCTTGGAAAATACTGTGTCAGATATCGGAACACCAGCTTCGTTGAATGCGGATGCAAGTATCATTGTCGATTTACTAATGCTGGTGTTCGTTCTGTCCAGCACTGCAGTAACGTTTGGTGATATGATGCCTGACAATTTAGCATGCTTGGTTTAAAAAAATTAAATCTTCAAAAAATATGCACATTGCTTAAATTTTGCATATTAGGTATTTTATATGTTTTCTAGCATTTATTACATTTTCTAATTAAGAATCACACAATTTCAACTCTAGTTAATGGTAGCGATGAGATAAATATAAGTATATTTAAACTTCATTTTATTCAACTATGGCATGCAAAAACTGCAAATTATTTGAGCCATGATTCGTCTGGATTTTTATGTTGGCCTAATACTGTAATTTTAAAAGCTCTTGTGGGACCTCTAAATGTTGTTCAAATGAGCTACAACTTCACCAATTCACTCATTGTACCCAAGTGACACATTTCAGGGGGTGAGACACCAAAGATTAAAAAAAAAATTTTTACGAGCATTTTTGGGACACCCTAATGACCACCAGACCCATGATGTGGACTTTAGGGTAAAGGTAGTGGCCTCTGATAGAGACATTTCCACCATGTCTAGTAAACCGAGATGCATCTTGAGGCTATCATCCTCGGGGGATCTGCCACATGTAGGAATTAAACCCTAACACATTTCAGGGGCCATGCCTCAAGGGGCGCTATTCGAGCACAATTATTTCTTCTATAAAATAGCCTAGCGATGTGTGGGTGTAATATTTCGACCGCCCTGTTCCTCGGTATGTATGGGGGCTTCTCATTTGATCAAAGTGGTTTTTTTTTTTACACAGAACAGATGTTTGATTTCCTTGATATTTTGTTTTTAATTGTAATATCTTATTGTTATTTTATTCCGGTACACATTTCCCCATTGGCACCGTCCTTCTACTTTCTTTATTGAGGATATTACGTCAAATGTTTTTTTTTATTATTATTCTATTGAGATTCATGTTCATTTTTTTTGCTGTTCATGCTGTTTCTTTGTGGTCCCATAAATGTGTGCGTGCGTGTGTAAACTGGAAGGTATCATAGAGTACTGGAAGATATCATAGAGTACTGGAAGGTATCATAGAGTACTGGAAGGTATCATAGAGTACTGGAAGGTATCATAGAGCAGTGCTTGTCAAAGTGGTGGGCCGCGGCCCCCTAGGGGGCCGTGGACTGTCCGGAGGGGGGCCGTGGAATTTCGAAAAATGTGACACATAAAATATAATTAACCTAATGTATTGTATGTAAATAGTATTAATATATGTTTAAAATAAAATCTAGTTTATTTTATATGTTGCATCCTTTCACTCTTTCATTGTTAACATTAGAAAAAGCATGTATTGACTAGTAAAAGTTTGCATATAGAAGTTTAAAATTATAAATTTAAGCAATCTAAACCAAAAAAAAAAAATAGTAGAGGGGTGGGGGGGGGGCTGCGATATATTGATTGGCGTTCCAAGGGGGCCGTGACTTCAAAAAGTTTGAGAAGCACTGTCATAGAGTACTGGAAGGTATCATAGAGTACTGGAAGGTATCATAGAGAACTGGAAGGTTTCTCAGAGTACTGTGAACTCTGGTATCCGAAAAAAAAATATCCACGGGCATCTCCCTCCCCACCCCCTCTCTTAACCCCAACCCTTAATAAATGTTAAAATGAATAAAAAAAAATACAAGAAATATGTTTTGTGCTCTGTATGGTTTTTTTTTAATCCCGCAGCCAGTTATCCTCCCTCCCCCCACAACCCCACCCAGGTCATGTTTTTCTTAGAAATGTCCATGTAACAGGAACCAAAATGACGAATGGCCGTTTTTTTAAAAATTCCTGGAGGCGACATGAGGGGTAGGCTTGAGTTGAGCGAGATAAAAATACATAAACACACATACATGAACACACAGACATAAAATTTGACTTGCAGACAACAAGGTCTTCAGTTATTCGGACAGATTCATGCGACGATTTTACGCCTGACTGCGCACTTCGACTTGGGGGGGGGGGGGAGGGGGGACTGGTGTTGAAACTATTCATAAAAAATAAAAAAAAATACCTACCAAAACTCAAAGCGCTGGTACTTTTTTTTTTTTCTTTTCTGGTACGTGTGTATATTGGTAAGCACAGTGGGTCCCACCAGTGGATGGCGGGCTGATTTGAAGTGGGTCGCCACACATTTTAAATGATTGATTCAATCAAAAAGTATCCATACAGTCACTCTAGGTTGTTTTTTTTTTTAAAACCTTTTTTCTTTTCATTACATGAGGGTCGAGAACCACTAGGTTAGCAGCACTGCTTTTTAACTTGGCTATGGCGGGTTTAAAGCCAAATACTGAACCATTTTTTTGTGTTGGTTTATATTTTTGGTTCGTAAGTGTAAATGAGGCTCTATGAGCAGACATTAAACATGTTTTATGGGGGAAAGTAAAAATAAAATCGAGGAGTTGTGAGGTGGTTTTTTTTTGGGGGGGGGGGGGGGGGAGCTGCGTTTGATATCGCTCTATGCAAAAAAAAAAAACATGGCTCGTCGGTCACAGCAACTGGTGAACGCGACCTGAATTGGTGGTCTATTGAAGGTCAAGGTTACCCACCAGTCTTTGGGACGACAATTACGAGGTTATTCAGGACGGAGGGGAAAAAAAAATAGCAACAAACTAACCGAGTGCACACTGAATGGTCCAGTAATGGTCCACTCAAGTAAACAAACAAACTAAAAGTAATTAAAGTTGTTGCTTATCCTATACATCCAATATGTTGGCCTACATCTGTACATTAGTAGGTGAATGCCCCCCTATTAATCGCGTTAATAATTGCACCACAATAATATGTGCCATGGTGGGACTTCAACGGCAGTTGGATGTGGGGGCGCACCGAACGATATGTGATTATGTAACATGCTGTATGGCATCTTAAAGATGAGTAGAAATGTATGTGATATATATATAGTGCATAGTGTGATATCACACATATATATAAAGATATATATATCTAACATGCTTTTAAGGTACATCAAACCACAGATTATGCATCGTACAGAATGACATCGCTATCTAAAAATAGTTTCCATGATTACTTCAAAAAATGCCGCCATTTGTGTTATTTTTCTTAACGCAAAGGCTCCACGTACGTCATATGACGTACGATGTATTTTTTTTTTACCTCGTACGTCAACAGGATGAACTCTTATGATTTGAAGTTATTTTCTTTTCGCATTTTTTTCTAATTATACATTAAAATGAGAGGTTAGTTTGTGTGGCGCGCTAGTGATGTAGGTTGTTCGCTTGGCTGAGACCCAGTTAGGCTAGCTATGTGTGGCTTCGATTCCTAATAGAGACATAATTTTTTTTGTTCAGATTTTATTTTTCAGGATCAGGGTTAGGGATAGGGGGTTAGGGATAGGGTTAGGGTGTGGAGCAATATCTATTGATGGTCATTTTTTAATAAATCATAAATTTTTTTTCCAGATTTTTTTCAGGATTAGGGATAGGGTTAGGGATATGATTAGGGTTAGGGTTAGGGATAGGATTAGAGTTAGGGATAGGATTAGGGATAGGTTAGGGATAGGGTTAGGGATAGGGTTAGGGTGTGGAGCAATATCTATTTATGGTCCCCGAAAAAAAAATATCTCCGATTTTTAACAGTAACATCAACGTCTGCAGTAAATAAGAGTTCTCATTCGTTCTGTTTACTCTTTAAATGTGTTAAAAC
>JAGDYQ010000052.1:1118874-1226374 GCA_021962125.1 Bulinus truncatus | reverse complement strand
TCGAAGTATAGCACATACATACATACAGATCTGTATGAGTGTGTCAGTATGTGTATGTATGTGTGTGTGCCGCAAGAAGATTGAACGATTTCCATGTCATTACGTGCATGTGTGCAAACATAAAGGAAAAAGCAAGGGGTGCTTGCGTATGTATGTGTGTGTTTTAACCTCACCCTCTTTCATCGACCTTGTGACACACACACACACACACTTTTTAGGTCGCGAACCTGACCTTTGACACTAGCTAAAGAAACCTAACTCGAGTTGAGTTGTAGAAACAGATGCAGTTTTAATATATATATATATAAATATATATATATATATATATATATATGTATATATTGCATCTCGTCAGCTGACTTTCTTTTTGTAGTTTGTTTACATTACACACCACACCACGTGACTTTAACCCCGTAGCTATCTAGTTATGGTTCTCATCTGATAAAATTCAAGGGCCTTCGCACGAGGCTAAAATCATACAGGGTGTGTGTGACAGTGCCACAGTACAAGAACCGTCATTTTCGTCGACGGGATGGGTGATTTGTGATAAAATGACTTCACCCCCTTCCCCCTCCCCATCTATTTAACGACAAAGTCAGCAATATATGTTCATGTATGTTTGTGTGCGTACGTGCGTTCCCGCTCTCAAAGCAGAGGAGAGCTAAGTTGTAACTTGTGTACGTGTTCAAATAGGACCAACCACCACTCACAACAACTCGACGGTGGCACAGAAAACTAGGTCAGTTAGTGCTCACTCCGCGCGCACCGTGTTGTGTTAAGCAGTTGATACTGGGTACCTAACTAAGCGTGTGTGTGTGTGTGTGTGTGTAACCCCCTGTTATTTCTTTTCCTTGTGACATTACGCACTTGAAGTATAATTATCTCCTCACGACTCGCGCCCGTATGTGTGCTCGCGTGTTCCCGTTACAACGTTTTAGGTTGGAGGCTAGCAACACATCTAGTTAAAACTGTAAGTTTTTTTTTTTCGTTTTTACTCCCAGCATACGCCTACTTTCAAAGCTTCTATTTATAGTAGCTTACTAAAGTGGTGTGTGTATATGTGTGTTTGTGAAAATATCTGCTTCGAAGGACCGTGTATCAATCGTGTGCTACACATTTTTAAAGATGTAGCTGTGTTTGAGAAGGTAAACATGACCGAATACCTAAGGTCAAATGCTTTGTACGCCGTGTTACTCTTTTTAAATAAATACAAAAAAAATATGACCACAGGAATTTATTTACGTCATAGATTTGTTTACACTGTATGTATTAGATTAAAAAACAAAACAAATACGGTTAAGTTTAAATTATAATCAACAAGCAGAAAGTATCAATACACAGCCCTATAACACACACGAGAAATAAAATATAGCTTTTAGATTCACACATGAATAAAATGTCAACAAACATGATGTGCTGCTCTCCGCTCGTTGAAGTTAAATTGTGACCGACTAGATATAATTGCACACACACTGACACAGAACCCATTCTTTTTGTTTCAGTATCTATCTGTCTATCTATCTATCTATACGTGCATACGTACAGACACATACATGTAAACTGTATACATTGATTTATTAATGGGTTTATAGGGCAGTAAAGTTGTGCCAAAGGTTGAAGTTCACAGTTCATTAGTTTGAAGGATAAACAGATTCTCTTTATCAAGTACGAGAGTTGATGGTGACACGTTCAAGTCTAAAACGAGGTCACCACCAACCCAAATCTTTTGTTGTTGTTGTTGTTTTGTTTATCTCTTCGCTCTGTAGATATTTTGTATTATATAAAAAAAAACAATAACACATTTTATTTATGTATTTCTATTTACTTGTCAAATGTCAACAGTACGCAATCGGTATAATAATTGGTTGAAAAAAAAATGTAGACCATGATTGAGTATATAAAAATATGTATATATAAAAAGTTGACCGAGTTTAGTACATATATATATTTCAAACATATTGAAAGCTGTTTTGATGTTTTCTTTTTGGTTTTGGAAATAATTTAAAATACAATTTCCGACTAGTTTTAATATTTCTGTGTTTACGTTTAATTACAGATTCGAAGTCTTAATCAGGCAAGTTTGCTGTTCATTTTCATTGGATATACACGTGGAATAAATTCATATATTTATGGTAAGATTTTTTCAAAATTATTATTTTACTTAGCAGTATGATCTTTCTCTCCCCCCCCCCCTCTCTCCCACAATCCTTTCCCAGGTATTATTATTTTTCTTTAATCAAATGACGAAAAGTGAATAATGTATTATATTATGATTAATTAACAGTGGTAGGAGAGTGAAATTATTTTAAGAAATCGTGTCCGTCTGTCTGTCCCTCATTCCATCCGTCTGTTTGTCTGCCCGCCTGCCTGTCAACCCGCCTGCCTGCCTGTCTGTCTGTCTTTAAGCGTGTATGTCTGTCTACACTTTACACCCATCTGTCCGAAACGTATGTCAATCGGACCCGTCCGTCTGATCAGTTTAATACCAATACATCTGTCACCACGGAATCATGTCCCCAACACATGTGACGAGCTGTAAAACATTTGACGCTGCTGCCATCTGTATTGACTTCAAAACTATTTATGACCAACATTTCACTTCAAACACCCCCCCCCCCCACCAAAACATGAATTGTTACAGATGAATAATACAACAACAACTGGCAATAACTTTGTGTGCATGGGGGAAACCCGAACAATGGAGACGACGAAACTATTTTTTTTTCACCGAATACATTATTTATTGCCCGATCAATGCTCCAACATAGACCGACTTTTAAACTCAGAGATAGTGTTGAGTATAAACTAGAAAAATCGTTGTGTGTATGTGTGTGTGTGAGAAAAAGAGAGGAAGAGAGAGAGAGAGAGGGAGAGAGAGAGAGAGAGAGAGAGAGGTAGGGAGAGATATAGAGAGAGGGAGAGAAGGAAAGGAGAGAGAGAGGGAGATAGACTATGTTTAAGGATGATTAATTTAAAGATATTCATAGCTTTCCTTTCATTGTCTCACGTTCTAGGTGAGTTAGTACTTAGTTAGTAGTATCCTCGATGCTGAACCGGTGAACGATCTTTTCACCCTCACAACGTCATTTTATTCTGCCCCCTTCTGCAAAATTCACTAACCCCAATGTAGTCCGAGAGTCAAAAAGTTTTGGTCTTTGGCTCATGGGTGAGACAATCTTTCGAACCGCGGGACCACATTGGGCTCTTAAATTTTAGTATACGGGCTGGACCCAGAGCCGATGTGTGAGGTGTTAGCGTGAAATAGGATATATTAAATATAAACGTCATTTGTATGAGCAGTGGAGAGATGAAAGGCGCGTGCCGGATCAAACACCTAGACGGGACGTACTTGTACCGCGGATCGTAGTTTGCCCAAGGTCTGATCATGGATATCTAGAATCTAGATATAACACCAGGATAGACAACCAAACAAAATTTCATTCTAGTCGTGTACGGTTTAGGCTGACGCAAGGGTTAAACCAGGGAAACTAACGTCCGCCAGCCTCGTAGGGCGGAAGCTGGCAAAACACTCCAACAGTAGGCTTGCTGCAGGATTATGCAGATATCATGGCCGTTGAAGAAAAGGATTGCGGGAGAACAGACTTGGTTCAGCATCGAATCAACACCGGAAGTGCTAAGCCAATACGACAGATACCACGCCGTCTACCGTTAGCAAAGCAACAAGATGCAATCGACATGCTAGAACAAATGCATAAACAGGGAGTGATTGAACCGTCTAACGGTCCTTG
The DNA here is from genome assembly GCA_021962125.1 of Bulinus truncatus. Classification (NCBI taxonomy): domain Eukaryota; kingdom Metazoa; phylum Mollusca; class Gastropoda; family Planorbidae; genus Bulinus; species Bulinus truncatus. Next base: position 1,222,625 of record JAGDYQ010000052.1, on the reverse strand, counting down.
GAGTTCGCCTGTTGTACTGGTAAAGAAAAAGGATGGAACATGCAGATTTTGTGTAGACTACAGAGCATTGAACGAGATTACGCACAAGGACAGCTATCCACTACCCCGCATTGATGACACTTTGGATACACTCACAGGCTCACAAATCTTTTCCATTCTTGATTTGAAAAGTGGATACTGGCAGGTTGGGTTACATCCCAAGGATAAAGAGAAGACCGCCTTTTCGACAGGTAACGGCCTATGGCAATTTACTGTTATGCCCTTTGGCTTATGCAACGCACCTGCAACTTTTGAACGGCTAATGGAGCACATATTACAAGGTCTGAACTGGAAGACGTGCCTTGTTTACCTTGATGACATAATCGTAATTGGGAAGACGTTTGACGAGCACCTTACAAACCTAAGAGAAGTTTTTCAGCGTATTCGGAGTGCCGGGATGAAACTCGGCCCACAGAAGTGTTCACTTTTTAGAAAGAAAGTGAAGTATCTGGGCCATATTGTGTCGAAAGATGGCATAAGTACTGACCCTGAAAAGGTTGAAGCTGTCAAAAGTTGGCCAAAACCGACAAATGTGCAGGAACTTCGAAGCTTTCTGGGACTCTGCACATACTATCGTCGGTTTGTGTCGGGCTTTTCCAACATTGCCAGAGAACTTCATAGGCTCACGGAGCAAAAGAAGCCATTTCTTTGGAGCGAAGAATGCCAACAGTCTTTTGACAAATTAAAGAATGCACTAAGCTCTTCCCCGGTACTGGCTTACCCAGTCCCTGGTAAAACATTTATACTTGATACAGATGCTAGTAGTACCGGGTTAGGTGCTGTGTTGTCCCAGAAGATAGATGGCATAGAGAATGTCGTATCCTTTTACAGTCGAACTCTGTCGAAGGCTGAGAGGAATTATTGTGTAACCAGACGAGAACTTCTAGCGGTTGTGGATGCAATAAAACACTTCCACAAGTATTTGTATGGCCAAAAATTTACTTTGAGAACAGATCATGCGGCACTGAGGTGGCTCTTGTCCTTTAAGAGCCCAGAAGGACAGATTGCTCGTTGGATCGAAAGAATGCAGACTTATGACTTCGATACCCAACATCGCAGGGGATTGCTGCATAACAATGCAGATTCCCTATCACGTCGACCCTGTAGGCTGGAGTGCAAACACTGTCAAAGGTTAGAGGAAAAAGAAACTGATGTTGAGTGTTGTGCAAGATTGGAGTTAGGTGCTTCAGAACCATGGTCTGGTATGAGTCTTCGAGAGGATCAGCTGAAGGATGAGGATCTGGCTCCAATTCTTTTGTGGAAAGAAGGACAAAGACCGGACTGGCTGAGAGTAGCGGAAACGAGTGCCGCTACGTAGGCCTACTGGGCTCAGTGGGACTCACTGATATTAAACAGGGGAATCGTCAAACGGGTTTGGGAGTCAACTGACGGCAGTTCTCACAACATGCAATTGTTGCTCCCGAAGTCGAGAGTGGTCGAAGTGTTAAAAGAGATGTACAATGGTGTAACAGGTGGTCATCTTGGAGTAAACAAGACATTGGAGAAGGTGCGCCGCAGTTTCTACTGGTTCCAGTACCGGAAGGATGTAGAGGACTGGTGTAGAAAATGCAATCAGTGTGCAGCAACAAAAGGGCCGAGGAACAAACCTCGGGGCCGCATGCAGCAGTACTTTACTGGAGTCCCCTTTGAGAGAATTGCTATAGACGTTGCAGGACCCTTCCCGGAGACCAGGCAAGGGCACCGCTATATCTTGGTTATCAAAGACTATTTCAGCAAGTGGCCAGAAGCTTTTGCTATGGCGAATCAGGAGGCCAAAACTATTGCGGATATAGTGGTTAATGAGTGGATCAGTCGTTTCGGAGTCCCGATGGAGCTCCACTCGGACCAGGGTCGAAACTTTGAATCAAAATTATTTCAGGAGATGTGCAAAATCCTGGGGATTCAAAAGACAAGAACAACCCCGTTACATCCACAATCGGATGGGATGGTCGAACGGTTTAACCGGACGCTGGTGCAGCACCTGGCAAAATTGGCAGATGACCGCCAGGACGACTGGGACACTCACATACCACTGTTTCTGATGGCCTACCGAGGAGCCACCCACGAAACGACGGGCCACTCGCCATCAACGATAGTGTTTGGCCGGGAACTCCGCTTACCTTGTGACCTTCTGTTCGGGCTTCCCAGAGACGCTCCCTCCATGGAAACAGATTATGCCAATGGACTGAGATCTCGACTTGAGGAACTACATTCTAGGGTTCGACAAAACATCAAAATCGCTAGTGACACTATGAAAACCAGATATAACAGACGGGCAAACTCGTCTGGTTTTCAAGAGGGAGACCTAGTCTGGCTTTACAACCCACAGAGACGTAAAGGAAGATCGCCAAAACTGCAGAGGGACTGGGAGGGCCCCTACCGGGTCATAAAAAGACTTAACGACGTCGTGTACAGAATACAGAGAAACACCCGCACCAAGATGAAAGTGGTTCATGTGGACAGACTGTACAAGTACTGTTGCAAAAACTGACCTGTCCGGGACGGACAGATTTAAGAGGGGGGCAGTGTTACGACTTTTCCCCCGGTGCGCACCGTGCATCGAGATATTGAACGTGATGACGCGGTAGAGAGAGTGACGTAGGAAGCCGGCAAGAAGATGGCCGTGATGTTATTGTCGTTGTCTATGTGTTTTTATAGATATAAGTAAACTCTTGGAACCCACGCCAGCCTGTGTGTTGTTTTAATTCCATAAACAAGGTAATAAATGTAGAAAATCTTTGGAACATGAATTAGTTAACGATATGATAAAATGTTTACAAAATATGGGCATTAGCTTATACAAAATTAAAGAACTAATAAATAAATGTGTATGAATCATTCCCATATTAGCAACAGAGCCTTGTTATAATGTTTTCTTATCGACCGGCATCTTAACTTCAAAATTTAAAAAAAAAAAAAAAACTTTAAGAACTTAAAGTACACAATGAAGATTGTATGAAATAACATTTAATGAAACATTTTATAGAAACCAGCTGTCGTAATTTCAAATCATAAAAACAAATCAGTTGTTGACACATATAAAATTTAACTATTTTATTTTTTATTTGAATTAATCAATACATAATGAATTAATAACTAATTACTAAGACACTTTTTTTTTTTAAATTCACAAATTGTTGCTTTAAAATATGTATTAACTATATTCTAAACAATAATGTTTATAATAATTTATTTCATGTTATTTTATAACTTACATAATAGTTTATATAGAGTATTAATATATCTGTGTCTTTATAAATTAAAATATTTTGAATTTTTCAGGTCCCTTACAACTGAATAACTCAGTAGACACGGATAAACGATTCAGTCCTAAGGTTGGAGAATCATTTGTACATACAGTCACTATATATGGTTATCCTGAGCCCAATAACATAACAGTATCGAGATCAGATTCAATAACTAACGATTTCAAGGTGCAATATCAGCCAAACGAACTTCCTTATTTTATAGTTGAATTGAAAATAGAAAATTTGAAAAAAAAGTCTGACTGGTAACTACACAACAATTATCTACCAAGGTGGAAATCAAAGTTTACTTTACAATTTTAGTCTTAGTGAAGGTATGATTTATATATTTTATATTAATTCCTCTAGTAAAATAATATTACTAGGTTTAATTGAGGTGTTTTTTTAAAATAAAAAACATAAGTCAGTGGTGGGTAAAACAAAGGCCCGTAGTATTTTATGCGGCCCTAAAACGTGTACATTAGGGTGATAACTATTTTCATTTTTTCGTAACGAAACTGAAACCCCTTACATTCGAGGAACAATTGTATGTAGATGACAGTAGCAACATTAATTTTTTTTTAAATTGAAAAAAGTTCCCCCACCTTTTAATTTTTGTTTCTCATATCGCGCAGTTTGACGCTCGGTTTCAATTTCACACTGAATTTTTTATATGACTTTCTAGACTGCTTTTAAGCACATTCCAGTCATCTGTTTCCATTTGTTTATAAACAAGGCATTTACTATACTCATCTTCCTCATCTTCTAAACAGAAAAGGTATCCAAGAATTATATCGGTTGAAAAGCTAATCAAAATCACATGGATGCCGACAAACCGTCAAATTCCTTGAAACTTCACTTTTCTGTTCAATAGCAGAAACGGCGACTGGATCGAATCAAAATTATGATTACTGATATAGAATTGCTCTGGAGGGAAATTCTAGACTTCCCACTATTATCCAGCACACTAATCACAATGAAACTCAATGGTCTAATTGATTTCATATGACAAAAACAAAAAGAAACCATCTGATAACACTTTCTCAGTTATTTGATGTCACCAACGTTAATGGAGAATGGAAAAGCACAGAGGATAAAGAGCTCTACCAGAGGCAAGTTAACAGTGGAGGAAAGATTGCTTATTCAATGGTCAAACAAACCCTTTGGAATCATTCCACCCAAGAAAACGAATCCGACTATCAAAAACTCAGTCTCAAGCCAGCTTTTCTCAATCACAACATACAAAATCTTATACAACTGTCTCACAACCTACACAAACAAACACATCTGTCTCAAAAACTACACAAACACATACAACTGTCTCAAAACCTACACAAAAACATACAACTGTCTCAAAATCTTCGGATTCTGAAACCTCTGCTTCTTCACCCGAGTCGCCAACTATTTCTTAAACACGTCATCTTCTGAATGCAAACTGAAATACCAAAGAGCAAGCACTAGAATGGCGGGTTTACTAGTACTGAAGAACATTTCCACACATAAGGCACATGACGTTCTTGCAACCATTGCTGAACAGGGTCATGATGTGCCGGTTCCAAGTCAGGCGGGTGTCTGGAAACGAGTAATCTCTGAAGGACGGAAAATGAAAACTAAAATTGTTCAAAAACTTCAAAGCAAAGATCCCTATTGTCTCCAGTTTGATGGTAAAAGAGTGCAAGGGTAAGAGTATCAAGTAGGTTTGCTGAAAAAGATGACAACTGAAATCAAACTCGGTATTCTCAAATGTGAGAGTGGTTCTGCATCGGCCATTCCCAATGAACTACATCAGCTAATTGATGGATATGACGCTTGAGAATATATTTGTATGTTAATTTGCAACACGACCGCAGAAATACTGACCATTTGCACGGGATTGTAAAGCTCATACAGGATGATGTCTTGAGCAATGGCTTTCAGAATCCACAATATATTGACTGTCAGCACCATGTACTCGACCTTCTTCTGAAACATGTCATGAATTATTTTATTCAAGAGCAAACGAGCAAACCAGAACTGAACTATTCTTTCATTGCCAAATTAACACAAAACTATGTCACTCTTCAAGCTGATTACCGCTTCTTGCGACAAAAGATGTTAGCGCAGGCGAGAACCCACGTTGGCCTCGCATCAGCTGGAATAAATTACCAAATTTACACCAGGCAAGTAGGAACTCACGTGCAATATTTACTGTTATAGCATTATTTCTGATACCAGATTGGCGCAGCATTCTCGCTTCTGCCTGCAACTTCATCTGCTACGAATGGGCAAATGTTTGGTTTGATTCGCAACACTACAATGAAGCGTCCTTCAATGAACTGTTTACCTCACTCATCAAGATAAAATGCAAGAAGGCAATCAAGTGTTTAAAGACCCATTGGTCAGTCGAGAAGTCATTAATTGACATTCCCAGATCTAACCAAATTGCTGAACGTGCTTTGAAACTGATGGCGGAACTTCATGCGAAATCGAGAAAAATTGAATTTTTGAATCTGAAGTTCATAGGACAAAATATGTTTTGAACATTTCTTGTACATTCTGTACATATTGCTAACTGTTCTATATCTTATTAGTTAATAACAGTTAATTAGTTATTATTAATACTCTTTTGAATTAAGCTAAAAAAAACATGTCCTTTTTTGAAAAACAAATTTTTTCACTTTTTTCTTCTGAAAAAGGAGGAGGTGCGGAAATTTTTATCAAAAAAATAAAAAACGCAATTTATATTCTTACATTACACATAAAAGTTCCTGGATTGCAAGTGGTTTCATAAAAATATTTTTTTTTTATCACCCTAATTAGTATTCGTGTATATCAGTGTTTGTGTGTATCAGTGTTCGTGTGTATCAGTGTTCGCTGTTGCGCTTTTGTGACTGTGTGTGTCGTTGTGTCTTTTCTGTTAGTATTGTTTATCCTATTTTTTTTTATTCCTCTGTTTTCACGTAGAGCCTAATCGTCTTTTTGTCGACTAAAGCCTTTTGCAAGAACTATTTTATATTTGCAAGAACTATTTTATATTTACAAGAACTATTTTATATTTGCAAGAACTATTTTATATTTGCAAGAACTATTTTATATTTGCAAGAACTATTTTATATTTGCAAGAACTATTTTATATTTGCAAGAACTATTTTATATTTGCAAGAACTATTTTATATTTGCAAGAACTATTTTATATTTGCAAGAACTGTTTTATATTTGCAAGAACTGTTTTATATTTGCAATAACTATGTTAATGTGGACTATACCAGAGAAGAGAACAAATCGGAATCATAAAGATTATCAGCTAAATAAGGAATTGTTAGATTGAACTTGCCAAGATTGGATTTATTTTAACATTAGAATTGAATGTAATGACTAGGGAGCGACCGATAATCGGATCGGTATCGGACCGATATTGGCACTATCGGTTAATATCGGATCGGCCGATTGTTGTAGGGAGCGACCGATAGTCGAACCGATATTGGCACTATGGGTTAACTATAGGACCGGCCGTTTTTTGGCTGCCGATACATTGTTTTTTTTTTTTCACAACAGAGTTGCAGAAAAAAAAAATCAGTAAATAACCCAATTCTATAACCAGATCAGACAAGATTTTAAAAAAAGGAAAAAAAAAACCCGTACACAGAAATTGTCACGTCTACATAACATTACATCAGTTATATGACCTTGAAACAATAGGATTGGCATTTCTTAATTCTAATGTATGACCTTGAATGATACAATTAGTGAACATCTGTGTGTATTTTTTTGGGATGGGAAGTTGGGGGGGGGGGGAAACAAGACACGCGTGGGCAAAGTGTTACAAAATATGTGAACATGGGTTGACATACGTCATACAGCACGAGAAAAACACGTGTTTGGCATTGTTGTTGCTAAAGGGGCTGTCAACTAATTACGTCAACAAATTAGGGGGAGGGGGGTCAGAAAATTTTTGACAATTGTTGACAAGGGGGAGGGGGGAGAGGTCAAGAAAAGTTGACGTCAACAATGTTACATTTTTAAATTTAATATAATTACTTAATAAATAGGAAAATTAAGCAGCGTTTGTAGTTCTGTGTTACACACTCGCTTAACATTCAGTATTTTAATTGAACTAACTATATTCCTACTAATTTTGCCACATAAACATTTTGGAAGCCACCTTTTTTAGGGGGGAGGTAATCAAATGTTGACGTAATTTTATAGGGGGGGGGGTCTCTAGAAGTTTGACAAGTTGTTGACAAGGGGGGGGGGTAAAAATCACCAAAAATGTGTTGACATAAATAATGGACAGCCCCTAAAAAGAAAATATCGGTATCAGTCTCGGTTTCGGTAAAATGATGGGGGGAAATATCGGTATCGGACTATCGGTAAAAAGGCATAAAAAGGTCGCTCCTTAGTAATAACATCATTTTGGAGAAACTAGTGTAACATTAAGAAAATGTAGTGTAACATTAACTTGGCAAACTAATCAATAATTTACGAGACATTAAATAACAGAAAAACTAGATGAGCTAATGGGAGATTAACAGGACAAACGAGTTAGACAAATACCTGACAAACGAGTTAGACAAAGACCTGACTAACGAGTTAGACAAATACCTGACAAACGAGTTAGACAAATACCTGACAAACGAGTTAGACAAATACCTGACAAACGAGTTAGATAAATACCTGACTAACGAGTTAGACAAATACCTGACAAACGAGTTAGACAAATACCTGACAAACGAGTAAGACAAATACCTGACAAAACATCAATGCAAAAACTATTGAACAATTCAGTCAGTTAAAGAAATGAAACATTTAGTAAATGAGCAAATAAATGAAACATTTTTAACAGACCAAAATATACATTACGTGGAAAAACTATGTTGATATTCATATAGTCGACAAACTAATGATGATATATTGAAAGTGGATAAACTAATGATGATATATTGAAAGTGGACAAACTAATGATGATATATTGAAAGTGGACAAACTAATGATGATATATTGAAAGTGGACAAACTAATGATGATATATTGAACGTGGATAAACTTATTTTGACAATAAAGCAAGGCAAGCAATTAAGCCTGTTCAATTCTGGACACAGGACGTGTTAGCGCATTTTCATGTTATGTATCAGTACGTTTGTTATCTTTCAGTAAATATTTGTAAATTTTGGAATTGTTTATATATTCAATTGTGTAATGCATATATCTGAAAAAAGATATTAAAAGGACGTTTCTTTATATTTGAAAACAAAATTATTTTCTCTTAAATCTAACTACCAAATGAACGGGTTATTAGCCCCTTAGGAGCCCTGAAACCCGGCCCTCAGAGGTCCTATCGCAAAATGAACTTTTGATGTACACATGGCAGGTTTAGACCTACAAAATGATATATACATCATGGGTCTAGGACTTATAGTTGCTAGAGATATAGCGCTCCTTTATTAATATAGCTTATATAGTAAAAAAAAAACGGTACTAAGGCCCCTTTTACGGCCCTGATAGGTCAGATCGCCAAATGGAAAAAACTCATTTCTTGGCAGGCCAAGACCTACAAAATGATATATACATCATGGGTCTAGGACTTATGGTTATTGAGATCTAGGGTGAAATGACGGACGGACAGACAGACAGACAAAACGGGGCCCTCAGAGGTCCTATCGCAAAATGAACTTTTACATGGCAGGCCAAGACCTAAAAAATGATATATACATCATGGGTCTAAAACTTATAGTTGCTGAGATATAGCGCTCCTTTATTAATATAGCTTATATAGTAAAAAACGGTACTAAGGCCCCTTTTACGGCCCTGAGAGGTCAGATCGCGAAATGGAAAACAGTCATTTCTTGGCAGGCCAAGACCTACAAAATGATATAGACATCATGGGTCTAGGACTTATGGTTATTGAGATCTAGGAGTGATGACGGACGGACGAGACAGACAGACCAAAACAGAAGACAATAGAGCATTTTTTTGAAAATGCTCTAAAAGAGGACAAACTAATTGAAGTCATTCTGGAACAAAAACTTCCACAAGAAGGCAAATGGCACTTGATAAAAATTGCAATAACTAACAACATGAATTCCATTATCTTGTATTGCCTTGAGGGACACGCTGAGAAAAATGTTTTAATATGAAACTCAATTCTGCTGGTCATTTTGGGGGTTTTCAGGTACAAAGTCAGTTCTCAGGGGATGATGGATTGGTACACAGTCAGTTCTCAGGGGATGATGGATTGGTACAAAGTCAGTTCTCAGGGGATGATGGATTGGTACAAAGTCAGTTCGCAGGGGATGATGGATTGGTACAAAGTCAGTTGTCAGGGGATGATGGATTGGTACAAAGTCAGTTCTCAGGTGATGATGGATCGGTGCAAAGTCAGTTCTCAGGGGATGATGGATTTGTACAAAGTCAGTTCTCAGGGGATGATGGATTGGTACAAAGTCAGTTCTCAGGGGATGATGGATTGGTACAAAGTCAGTTCTCAGGGGATGATGGATTGGTACAAAGTCAGTTCTCAGGGGATGATGGATTGGTACAAAGTCAGTTCTCAGGGGATGATGGATTGGTACAAAGTCAGTTCTCAGGGGATGATGGATTGGTACAAAGTCAGTTCTCAGGGGATGATGGATAGGTACAAAGTCAGTTCTCAGGGGATGATGGATTGGTACACAGTCAGTTCTCAGGGGATGATGGATTGGTACAAAGTCAGTTCTCAGGGGATGATGGATTGGTACAAAGTCAGTTCGCAGGGGATGATGGATTGGTACAAAGTCAGTTCTCAGGGGATGATGGATTGGTACAAAGTCAGTTCTCAGGGGATGATGGATTGGTACAAAGTCAGTTCTCAGGGGATGATGGATTGGTACAAAGTCAGTTCTCAGGGGATGATGGATAGGTACAAAGTCAGTTCTCAGGGGATGATTGATTGGTACAAAGTCAGTTCTCAGGGGATGATTGATTGGCGCTGGGGAAGTCAGTTCTCCAGGGGATGATGGATTGGTACAAAGTCAGTTCTCATGGGGGATGATGGATTGGTACAAGAGTCAATTCTCAGGGGATGATGGATTGGTACAAAGTCAGTTCTCAGGGGATGATGGATTGGTACAAGGTCAGTTCTCAGGGGATGATAGATTGGTACAAAGTCAGTTCTCAGGGAATGATGGATTGGTACAAAGTCAGTTCTCAGGGGATGATGGATTGGTACAAGAGTCAGTTTCTCAGGGGATGATGGATTGGTACAAAGTCAGTTCTCCAGGGGATGATGGATTGGTACAAAGTCAGTTCTCAGGGGATGATGGATTGGTACAAAGTCAGTTCTCAGGGGATGATGGATTGGGTGTTTGGAGTGTCTACGAACATGTTGTCTCTTTCTTTATACATCTCACACATCAATGTCCATAACTTCCCGTTATTTTGTCCATTAGCTTGGAAAGATAACAACTTTTGTGATCGAGTAATGACCTTGTTACTGTCCACACTTGTCTCCCTTAACGGAATGCGTTTTTATAAAGTGTGTGTTTGTTTCTACAAGATGAACAAAATGTTTCTCATTCAGCTTTGTTATTTTTGTTTATCGCATCATCTTAACATCTCAGTATTTATTGTGTGTGTTTGCTCTCTCCATTTTTTTTTAGTTATTGATATTATAATAGTTTATTTTGTCATTCAAGTGTGTGCAGTATATAAAACAATACACTAGAAAAAATGTTGTAGAATTCCGCAGCTGACCACACTTTAGAATGTTTATTATAGTAAAAATTATGGATGGACATTATAATGTCAAAATAAATACGGAATACCAGTCAATATAATGTTATGCATTCCTCAAAGACATATATACACAGTTCGCTCCAGTCTCTGGTTTTTTTATACTTCCAAACAGGTCAAATAAAACTAAGAATTTGTTAAAGAAAATTTAAATGATCCAACCCCAGCCTCTCGAAGCCCAATTCTTTTGCACACTCTGTATTGCTCCCCCCCGGGGGGGGGCCCCTTTTTTTTTTTTTTTTTTTTTTTTTTTCCCCCCCCCCCCCACTTCTGTAATGCACACTTCTGTATTGTTTACTTCTGTGCTATATATTGCCACTTCTGTAATACACTGCCATAATACACTTCTGTGCTGCGACACCATGTGCACTTCTGTGTTGCAAACTTCACCGTATTACGCCCTAATGCACTTCTGTACGCACTTCTGTAATGCACGCTTTCTGTAAATGCACGGACTGCTATTATTTTTACTTCTGTAATTCCACCTTGCTGAACCTTGCATTTTATAATACCCGCTTCTGTATTTGCACAGCTTCATGAACACTGCCTTCATAAATGCATACTGTGTGCAAACTTCTGTAATGCATGCTTCATTAATGCCTTCTGTCTGTCTTGCCTTCTGCGATATAAGCGCATACTTCTGTATTTTGCTTCTTTAATGCCTTCTGTATTGAACACTTCAGGATAACGTGTTTTAAGTTCTACCGGTCATTATTAATATAAAACTTCTTTTGCATAGAATACGCTACCGACCAACTAAAGAGTACGCTGTTAAAATTAGAACTACTATGATGACCACTTATGTTCTTTGTTTTATATGGTCATCTATTACTTTGTATTAAAGGCAACACCGATCTTTTAGAAGAAGATGAATAACAATGGGCATTATTTGTCGATTTACTCTAATTCAATCTGGTTTATTTTAACATATGCGTGTATCTTGGATTAAAGCAACCATATCATTTGAAGAATTTTTATAAAATTGCCTAAAGAAATTTAATTTAAGAAACTGGTTTGAAATCAGTTTTATGAAATGATGTACATAGATTGGAACTTTAAAATTCTTGTGTTATTACTAGATGCGTTTCCTGAAAATTAATGAAGTGATGCTTGCATCAGATAAGAACGCAATTGTTAATAGTCTTTGCAGATTTAATTACGTTATAATCAATTGTATAGATTAATTTGCAATTGTCGATAATCTTTTATGAATTAGAACACAATTGTCAATATTATGCACTGAATGGTACAAATGTCAACAATATTACATCGATTGATTTAATTATCAGTAATATTTTGGAATTGAACCACAAATTAATATTAAATACTCAGTTAATTTCAATGAAAAACGAAAAAATTACTTACACCTTCCCAATTATAACGTTAAATTACAAACTTCGAATTCCGCCCCCTAATTGTAGTAATTGACTAGTTATGATAATTGACAGTGTTGTAGCTATTTGAGAAATCTAATTTGATTTATCTAACTCGAAGAACAACAGTCTTTGCTTATATTTTAAAGTTTGGCAAACTAGGAAAAACCTCACATATTGCAATCGTGATCAGTACCTACAAAATATAATCTGAGTGTTTATCTTTCATTGTTTATTTATATCGATTATAATTCTATTTATACATTGGCTAAATTATTTATGTCCGTAATATGTAAATATGAATCAAGTCGTACATTGAATATTTAAAATCAAAAAAGTGATGTTAACAGCTCTCTAAAATGACAAGTTAATGCCTCGCTTGTGTACTGGTTTTGATTTTAATACCTCGCTTGTATAGATTCTAGATAATATAGCTTGTATAGTTCCACACTGATTAATGCTCTTTTATGCTGATTCGTTAATCACCAGCGTATAGTTCGTTCGTCATACCAAACATTGTATGGTTGAATATCAGCAAATAGAAAATGTCTGCAAATTTGACATTTTCATATCGATGACTTAGTGAACTTTTTACGATTATTAGAACGACAATGGTGAAAATATTAATTGATGGTTATGATTCCAGACATTTGTCTAGCGATTGGTGTTTCTAATTATCATTGTTGTGGATCAGTATAAAAATTACAATTATCGAATGACGTTATTGTAATGATTTAGTTTAAATAATGAGCTCGATTATGTCATCGTTCATATGATTTATTGACGACACAACTAACATATAGCAGAATAAATCCAATGAATATTTTTGTTAACAATGAGACTTACAACTGATCAACAAAACTACGATATGTACTCGAATATCTCTCAATATAACTGAACTGCGAATATTTCCACTAGATAATTGACTCTAACTCTTCTCTTGAACATCGTCTTCTTTACCATTTCAACTGCTCATCTCGAACATTCTGTCTTTCTACTCTTCATTTAATTAAATACAATTTACAAATAAACAACATATTTATTTTCTATAAATATCTAGAACTATCAATATATATTTATTTTCCATAAGCATCTCAATCGGCTTAGCAGACCACATGTTGATATAGTTGCAGCTAAACTCAAAGATACACACCTGTGTGCGTAGTACTCATAACTATACCATGACATACAGTTATGTTCTGTGTTTGATGGATAGAGGTATTATTGTTTATGATTATATATATGTTTGATGAATACAGAAATATTAAACTATAATATCTGTCTATATGTGTTTGAAATGGATAGAAGTAGTAAATTACACGATTATATATATGTTTGATTGATAAGAAATTACTGGTGATTATATCATATGTTTGATCGATTATTAAAATTAATTATATCATGTGTTGATGATAGAAAGTATTAATTACAAGTTTATGTCTGTGTTTGGAAATGGATAAAGTATTAAATTCAATTCTATCATCAATGCATTTGATGGATAAGTATTAATACACAATTATATTCTATATATGTTTTGTGGATAGAAATAATAAAATTCAATTATTAATATGTCGTTTGATGAAGGAAAGTATTTAACTACAGGTATACCCCTGCATTTGCTGAATTGGAGAGCAAGTACTTCATTCAGACTGTAGACTATGCTTAGTGCGTTTGCGGGGGCGATGAAATGTAGGTAAACTCATGGAAATATGCGGAGCTTATGGGGACATGTGGGAGCTTATGGAACATGCGGGAGCTTATGGAAATATGTGGGAGCTTATGGAAATATGCGGGAGCTTATGGGGACATGCGGGAGTGCTTATAGAAATATGTGGTTTTTGGGAACATGCAGGAGCTTATGTGAACATGCAGGAGCTTATGGGAACATGCAGGAGCTTATGGAACATGCAGGAGCTTAGGGGAATTTAGGGAGCTTGCGGGAACATGCAGGAGCTTATGGGAATTTGTGGGAGCTTATGGAAACATGCAGGTGCTTATGGGAATTTGTGGAGCTTATGGGAACATGCGGGAGCTTATGGGGACATGCGGGAGCTTATGGGGACATGCGGGAGCTTATGGAAGTGTGTGGGAGCTTATGGGAACATGCAGGAGCTTATGGGAATTTGTGGAGCTTATGGGAACATGCGGGAGCTTGCGGAATTGGGAGCTTATGGGAACATGCAGGAGCTTATGGGAATTTGTGGGAGCTTATGGGAAATGATGGAGCTATGGGGACATGCGGGTTTCTTACGGAAATATGTGGGAGCTTATGGGAACATGCGGGAGCTTATGGGGACATGCGGGAGCTTATGGAAAATGTGAGCTATGAAACATGCGGAGCTTATGGGGACATGCGGGAGCTTATAGAAATATGGGAGCTTTTGGAAATACGTGGGAGCCAGGAAAATGCGGGAACTGATTTAGAATATGTAAGAGCTTTTGCTAGATTGGCTCTATTTTACGAGATAATTAAAATTAATTAAATAATGTATGCACCGTGTTTGAAAATTGTCAAGAATTGCATGAAGTAAAATAGTATACTAACAAATACTAGTGAAAATGTTAATAGTCATGCAGAATTTTGTTTAAAAAGATATGTAATAGTGCTATAGAAGAAAACATTTTCATTTGAAAAACTAATTATGTCTAATTAATTAATTAATATGTTAATTGTCTATGGTAATGCATTAGCAAATCGCTGTTTGCCTGACTTCCTTGTGTGTGCGTCGTTGGGGCACCAGCTGGAGGCTCAAACAGTAGTCAGCCATCATATTATGTCCCATCTTCCTTTGATATCTCTCCATCACCCTTATATCCTGATGGAACCTCTCGCCTTGTTCCTCACTGAAGTCCCCAAGGTTACCTGGAAATTTGTCTAAATGACTGTGCAGGTAATGTACCTTGATGCTTATATTTGCTCCAATGTTTCTGAAGTTAGCGACATATCTTGTACCAGTTTTTCGTAATTCTCTGCTTTGTTATTACCTAAGAAGTTCCTGACAATCGAAAACAAAACTTGTTCCATGAAGAAGCTTCAAGGTGATCCGTGAAATCTGCAAAATTTTGATCGATGAGTTTTCGAATCTGAGAACTCGTCAAAATCCTAAAGCCTTAACAAATTGTTTCATTAAACCTAATTTGATATGAAGCGGTGGAGAATGATCTTATTTGTCAACCAGTTAGTTTGCGTTGATAGAGTTTTCACCTACAGCCTAAGGTTTCCTTTGCAGGCCATGTCACTCTTGGCCAATGATCTTGCCTTGCCCTGCTATCCCAAAGGCACATGAAGCACGGGTATTTTGTGTATCCTGACTGCTACCCAAGCAAGAAGTTTACCATTTTTAGATCAACACAAATTGACCACTGATGCTCATAATAATAGACTTTCTGCAATACTGTTTTGATATTCTCAAACTCTTCTTTAGATGTTGTTGAGTGAGCAATAGGAAGAGATGGTAACGGTTAATACATTGTGTATCAGAACACATTTCAGCTTCTGATGGAACTGTCTTATAAAAATACGCCAGTCTTGAATGGTAGGTCTTGTAGTCCCATTTGGAGCAAGGCAGAAATCCAAGGATGTCATTACAGTAAACAAGATCTTCCTCTTGGCTGAAATATGGAAGAAGAAATCCTTTCTTTTCCGATAAGAAATTTTAAAAATTTTTTGTTTGAGAAAATTTCTTTCATTGAGCCTGGACGCTAAAAGCTCAGATGTTTGCTTGGGCATATTTAGGTATCGTATCAGGTCATTGAGTTCTTCTTGACTAAATGGTTGAGGTGTTGAGGAACTCCTTCATAATCGCTTCCACTTTTTTCACCTGCCAAAAACTCAGATCTTGCCCCTCGTCAGAGTCTGATGGTGAGCTCTAACAATCCACTAAACACTGGTATAGGAATCAATTGCTATGTGGAATTGGTCTTCTTGTAGATTCAAGATCAGGATAATCTCACTTAGATTTCTTCTGGCGATTGAAGCCTTTAAATATTCACAATACAAAAAAATAGCAATCACCAAAATGGTCTTTCGGCTCTCGCCACAACACATTGGTACACCGAAACTTAGACTTTTCTTCTCATCATTTGGTCCACTGCCGTAGGCTCTCCACACAGTTTTTGCAGACGGGGAGCCCAAGACTTGTCTTGGTCTCCCAGCTTCTCACCAAAATAAGCCAAATATGCCTGCTGCACAAATTCGATTATATTTCTTTGCTTTTCAATGATGTATTCTCCACAGATGTAACAGAATACATTCGGATTATGTTTGGGCAAGATCTTCGATGAACTCATGATGTCTGTAGAAAGCAGCTATAAAAGAGAAAAAAACTAAACAAAGTTATAACTTCCTGGTATAGTTAAATTAAACAAAAGACACCAAACTAATTGCATTTAATTTTACACAAAGGGTATAATCATATTTTGAAGGATGTCCAATATCTCAGAAAACTAGAGCTAATTCAGGCAGTTTTGAAATCAGCACCCATGAATTGCTATAAATTCATTCAAACATTCTTGGCAATTCGCAACAAAAATTTTTTTGTTGGGCTGTGTAATAGATAGATAGAGAGAGAGATGGTGATTACATGACTATAACCTCACTACTGACCATCACCAACCAACAACTTTGTCTGTTTTTTAACAAGTGACTTCTTTACCAACAAACAACAACTTTGACTATTTCTTAATGACTGACCGTTACCAACAAAAACAGCTATGAACATTACCTAACGGTTGACTGTCATGATAGTAAATCAGCTAACAAGTTTATTGAGTTAGGTAGGGTAATAAAAAATAAAAATGCGCCATCAAATATAATGATTAAACTTGTGTGGTATGTCATTTAAAAAATTAAAAATTCCATGCATTGCGCAATTCGGTAAATCCCCTCGGCACGCCCACTCACACACAAACGCCACATTGGTGCACCCCTTCCCGCCCCATCCCCGGAAACCAATGGGACGAGTACACAGAACATAAATTAATGTTTTTGGTCATGTCTAAATTTAGACTTTTTTGTGTGTCAACGGGTCTCTCACATCTTAGACGATCGCAGATAGTTTACCTATTGACAAATAACGAAAGATGGGAAAAAGGGAGGGGGAGGTGGAGACCATTATGGCTGCCTTGCAAATGATGTGAGCCATGTACAGCTGTAATTATAGAATTAAGAGGAGATCAGAACCATAAATTTACTTATAAAGCTGGACATATTCGAATACTTCGAAATACATTATGTAAAATCGATGCCAAAATTATCAATAAATAGCACCCGTCGCTGTGTTCAGAGTGCGACCAACAATTTGATGTCAGAAGATTTTGTAAGTAAAACATGTTTTAGGAAGAAGAACAACGGGGCGATTGTTGTGCGGAATTATCTGTCTCTGTCACCACGGCATATTTAGAGATTGTGTGGTCATTCAGCAAGCATTCACAAATTGGTGCCTTAGAGTGCTCCATAAATATGTTTATATTGTTGTATCTGTATATGTGTCTTAAAGTGTCTTTATGTGTTTCTAAGTGTTTCTATGTGTCTTTAGAGTTAAGAGATTGCAGATGAGGTAAGATATAGCAGTCAGGTAAGAGATGAGAGAAGGTGTGTTAAGACATGATAGCAGCTGAGTTAAGAGACATAGAGGCTGAGTAAAGAGATGATAGCCTAAGAATTAAGAGATGATAGCAGCTGAGCTAGTTTTCAAGCATATATTTCTAAATTCACTGTATTCCATCATCAGAATTGAGTCATATCAGATCTTATTATGTCTTAAATGATTCACTCACAATGCCAATGGTATTGTATTGACGTCTTCGAAATCTCTGTTTCAATGTGTTTGTGTGTGAGTGTGCTTGTGTGAATACGGGACATTTTTTATTCCCCCCCCATTCTTTATATGCGTACATCAATGTATTTATATGTGAACCTGATTTCTTCTTTCCTTACCACTAGGCCACGACTCAAACATTAACATGATTTGTCAGCCTGTACGTTTTTAATATCCTAGGATGTGCTCTTTTGTACCAGACCACGGAGAAGAAAGGGTAAATTTTAAAACAAACAAAAATCTTACAAAAAAATAATAATATTTCATTGTTTGTAAACTCTCTGTTAGGATGAGATGTTAACATATCTTAGATCATAGTTAACCTCTAATGGGACTGTTTTTATAGTTCCCTTCTTTCATCCCCTAACATAGCCGATCGTAGTGTGCAAAGCGATGGAGGCACAACGGATTCATACCAAAACCTTCACATCTAGACACTCCCAGCCCATCGCATTAGTAAAGTCGAAAACAAACGCGTTTTTATTTGTTTACATTTGGAAACTATAAACTATAAAGAAAAAAAGGGTAAAACCGTCTTATCACAGCCCCCCCACCCACCCCCTCCTCACGAGTTACAAGTAACATGCAGTTGGGTAATTAGTGTTTCATTCTTTGGTTAGCTCCGTACCGAGTTCTGAATATAATAATACATATTCTGATCACATGCAGTCTTATTGGTATACATGTATAATAAATACCCTGTTGTTGTCCAAAAAAAAAATGATTGGTTTGCCGATGTGTGCGAATGAAGTTTTGATATGTAAAAAATGTTCATTAATGAAAGGTTGATTACATCTAGGCTGTATTAAAGACAGTGGATGAACATAAAAGAAATAGCATAAATAAAAGCGGGATTTGGGTTCTGCGTTAAACTGGATAAATTAACGAATTAGTACAACAGTATTCCAGTTTAAAGTACAATCTTGAACAAAATCGGATATTCCAAAAATAACCTAGCCTACCGATTAAGCCTAAGGGGATATACATCTTTGAAAGGTTTTGCAGGGTACAGCTAGTATGTTCATAATAAAAAATATAAATTATAATTACATAAGAAAAACAATGACTGAATATATTCTTTTTTAAAATGGTTTATTTATTCTATAATTTTCAGTCATCACATCACTGACTAAAAACGATGAAGGCCATGATGGACAGGTATAGAAATATTATAGATTCGTTGATCCTGACCATCGAATCATCCATCATCCAGGCATGTCATCTGACAGCCCTTCCAGTCTCCCATAATTGATATCCTCATCTATTCAATGCAACATTTTCATAAAGCCTTGTCCCGGGGGGGGGGGGGCGGGCGGCGTCATAGTGACTGTCTTGTACTCTTACTGAAGATTTCACAATTTTTTATGAAGGCTATCTTTACACAAACTCTAATCAATATATAACGTATGTTTGTACCTTGAAGCACGTAAGCTTCATATGTCTAATAAAGGGTTATGCTTTGATTGAACACTTTACTACACTACAGAAACAAGCAATCAATTGGTTTAAGAGATAGTAGTAGCAGCTGAGCTAAGAGGTGATAGAAGCTGAGTTAAGAGATGATAGCAGCTGAGTAGCAGGAAGTAAATTAGTAAAATTTAACCCCACTTACCTCCCATAGGCTGTCGGACAGCTGGTTTCTTTCCCCGTCGTCATATTGAGGGATGCTTGAGCATAGCTAGTTCGACGCCATTCCTGCCATAAGTCACAACTGTAATTAAGTCAGGTATTCATTTTAATAGCTGGGATAGGGGGTGGGGCATGATAAAAACCTTTTCACATATTGTCTACCGTGTCTACTTCTACGCGTTTGATAGCTTGGGCCTTTTTCACATAATGTTTACCTTGTCTACTAGTACATGTTTGACGGACCTTTTTCAAATATCACTGGATCATCCTAATATCTCCATATTATTTGAATATGCATAATTACTGCAATTTTTTATCTCATTATTGCAATTTTTTATTTAGTGTTTTATTGTTGCAATATTGGTTGTTTTTTTTTACTGCAATATTTGTTGAAGCATTGCAATATTTAATTAATTGTTTACTTCTTAAAAATAATCTGATTTTAGAGAGTTGAAAGTAACTTGTTGAATGCCATGAAAAAGAGAAAATGGGTAAGTACCCAGAAAAAAACAAAACGATTACTTTAAATAGTGTAGAGTTATTATTAATTTTACAGTATTCCAGTTATTGTTCATTTTACAAACGCATTCCGTTACGGACAAGATAACCATTAATAAGAACAGATAGCAGCTGAGTTAAGAGGTGTAAATCCATTTTTATTTTTATTTTTGTATTATTTTAGATACAAAATATTTAAAAAAAAAAAAACAAATTTTCTTCCAGTCCAAGCTGTCGAGGAAATAACGAATCATGCGGTCCTGAAAAATCCTTGCTGCAACAGCAGTAAATGCACGTGAGTAATGTGGAATACAGAAAACCACACCCCGATTAAAACGCTCGCGTTTGGTGCTCTACAATTGAGACGTAATACACACTTCAAGGCCCGTGGGCTGGAGGGGAGAGGGTTAAATTGCTTATCATTTGACGATCGTTTAACATTTATCATTGAGAAATTTAAAAACAAGCTTTTTTTTTTTAATTTCGAAAATGTGTAAGAATTTTTTTTTGAAAAGATTAACTGTGATTGGAGGAAGCGGAGAAATTAATAATTATAGACCTATTGACTAAGACATGATGAAGTCTATTATTATAACTATAGATCTATCGACTAACTGGCTGAAGTGTTATTTATTGACTAGCTGTACCCTGCAAAACCTTTGCTTAGAGTTATATCCCCTTGGCTTGAATCTTAGGTTAGGTTATTTTTGGTTTCGGGTAGATCAGATTTTTTCGCTTTATTTTTTTCACTGTAATACTATATAGTTAATTCTTTACTATCTTTTTGACGCAGAACCCAAATCGCTTTTATTTTACGATTATATTTCCCTTGAAACTAATTGATAACCATCGATCAGATGGCAGAATTATTATTCATTGATTAGATTTCTCTCTGAAGTTAATTGATAGCTTATGATCTATCGACCAGTTGGCTGAAGCATTACATATTGATTAGATTTCTTGAAGTTAATGTATAGCTCATACATATATTGATGAGATGACTGTTTGAGTTTGGAATATGAGCCATGCAGAGAATAGGACACAAACAAAAATAGTCCCAAACAACCAATAATTTCTCCGCGTGCTATTATGATAGCAAACAATCTTGCTAAACACCCCATGCGGCATTCACTGATAGGCGGAATGATTACTTCCCTTTAAAGCAAGTTTTAAAAAACATTCATGTAAGCCTTTTTTTACTCTTCCTTGATGACATTCGTCAACAAATTATGACGATGGCATGACATCTGTCAACAGATTATGACGATGATGACATCATTATCAAATTATGACGATGATGACATCTGTCAACAGATTATGACGATGGTGACATCTGTCAACAGATTATATGACGTGATGGTGATATCTGTCAACAAATTATGACGATGATGACATCTGTCAACAAATTATGACGATGATGATGACATCTATCAACAGATTATGACGATGGTGACATCTGTCAACAGATTATGACGATGTTGACATCTGTCAACAGATTATGACGATGATGACATCTGTCAATAAATTATGACGATGATGACATCTATCAACAGATTATGACGATGGTGACATCTGTCAACAGATTATGACGATGGTGATATCTGTCAACAAATTATGACGATGATGACATCTGTCAACAAATTATGACGATGATGACATCTATCAACAGATTATGACGATGGTGACATCTGTCAACAAATTATGACGATGGTGACATCTGTCAACAGATTATGACGATGATGACATCTGTCAACAAATTAGATGATAGATGACATCTACACAAATTGCGACCATGCAAATAAAAGTGACTGAACATGATTGAACTATTGAAGGGGTATTTTCTGTAGTGTATTTAGTTGGTGAGGTAGAAATGATAACAGGATATTTTATTTAGGACATAGCTTTCTTCTGTCGGATTAGCAGGACCGTTTTACGCATTTTAATGAGGCTTCTAAGGGGCTCAAGAGGGAGATGGAGACCTGAACCGTTTCCATTATGGCCGGTACAATGTTTAGAAGTCAATGGTAATAAGCCGATTTTTTTTTAAAAGAGATTGTCAGTGGTTTCCTCTAGGATCAAAGACTTTCTAGATAACTTTTAAAACAAAGTAGTTTTCATACTGGGTCGCAGAGCGTCAAAAACTAAAAACCACTTGATTACAAAATCATAAATGCTAGAAATTTCAATATTGAATGCCATTCTATAGTTCATAAAAAAAATTTTTTTTTCAGTTTCTTTGTCGCTAAAGAGTCTGGCAGAGATCCAGGTATCTGCACACCCAGATAATGAAATGGACTTATGACTTTTGACCTATATTACAAGAAATAAAAATAGAAAGTTAACGAAACTTAAAACATATGTCTTCCTTTTTTATTCTCATTTTATTCATGTTTCAAGACCTCAGAATATCTATCTATCTATCTATCTATCTATCTATCTATCTATCTATCTATCTATCTATCTATCTATCTATCTATCTATCTATCTATCTATCTATCTATCTATCTATCTATCTATCTGCTTATCTGTCTATCTGTCTATCTATCTATCTATCTATCTATCTATCTATCTATCTATATCTATCTCTAACCATATCTATCTATCTATCTCTCTCTATATATATATATATAAGTGTGTGTATATGTATAAGCAACAGCGGCGTATTATAGTTTAAATGGGTGCAGCCCTGTTTCAGATCGGCAAAATCTTTTACCTGAAAAGGTAGAATTTGAATCAAAGAAAAAAATGTGAAATTGAGTGGGGGAACCGAATAGAGGATAGGCAAAGTTCAAAAGAAATATTTCATTAACAAAAATAAAGGTAATAACGGTTAATGTGGCTAGGAAATGGTTATTCAATGAACAACCACATTTATTATCCGGCATGTCCTTCCTAAGAAAAAAGTATCTGACTACTTTTGAAATAACATATTTAATCGATTTCAACATTTCTAATTAAAACCGAATGTACAAATCAAACAATTACTGTTCGAATAGTAAAAAAACCCGATGATAGACAGTAAAAGATTGGTAGCTATAAAAACTTGATATTAGACAGTAAAAACTTGATATTAGTAAAAACTTGATATTAGACAGTAAAAACTTGACATTAGACAGTTAAAACTTGATAATCTTAGCCAGTAAAAACTTGATATTGAACAGTAAAAAAAACTTGATATTAAGCAGTCTGTCAATAAGTAAACATGTTTAAATACATCTCATTCATTTCTCACAGAACCATTTCGTCAATACTGGGCTTTCTTTAAAAACAGTTTTTCAGTTTTAAATGAAAACAAAAAATTATTAAATTGAGTTTCACGTTTCCGCCCTCGATGATGACGTTTTGCTAATAATAATTGCTTGATAAGTTCATGGACCTGACGCCCTGTTTAGACTGCAAGCCAGGATCGTTGTATGAAGATCGACACTAAGATAAACAAACCGTCGTCATAAGCCATTGTTACAAAATGCGACTCACTGTCATACATTACTGTTGGGAATATCCGTTGAGCAGACCAGTCTGCATCTTATTTATCAGCTACAATTTATTTACGTTTCAGTTCAAAGAAACAAATTTTAGCATGACTGCAAGCTAATGTTTATCATGCAAAAAACTGCGTAAGAAGGGCGGGGTGAATAATGCATTAATTGTTATTTTGAAAACACGTCATTCAAAGTCTAATTGTTCTAATCGATTACTACAATACTGTTTTCTTTTTTTTATTTATTTTATTAGGAAAAGAAATGCAAGAAGACTAGAACCAGGATTCAAAGTCAGCTGTTGGAAGTAGTCGAGTACAACAGCGACAAGAATCGCCAAATAGAATATGATTTGGTCATTCGAGCATTGAAAAAAAATTTATCCAATTGATTTCTGAGCTTATCAATAGTGCTTCGAACTTCCGTCGTATTTGATCCAATGGTTCAGGCTTGTGATCAGTAAGTACGGCTGGTTTTATTACGCCTCAATTCTTTCTAGTGACAGAGTCGCTTTCCGGATGGGAAGTGGCGCAAATAGGCCGGATTACCCAGGCCCTATTTTTTGCCTCTCTATTTTCGGAACTCTTCAAACATCAAACATAATTCATTTATTAATTTCTCTTAATTTAATTAGTGTTTTTAAAACGTGGGCGTATTTGTGTCATTTATGCCATTTGCGGTCATTTCATCACTTGGCGCCAATTATTGTATACACTCCAATGATCTTATGTATGAAAAGCTAAAGGTTTGGTTTTTACGATGACTAATACTTTCTTTTTTCTTTGTCCTAAAAGCAGTGACGTAGTTAGGGGATAAAGGGGGCGCTAAAGCCCTGACGCTAATAACAAAGGGGCGCCAAATGGCATTCTACTGGCGCGAGTAGTTGCTGCTTCTGCTACGCCACTGCCTAAATGCTTCCCATTGAGAGGCGAAGTCTATAGTGAACTCGACTCACATGTAAAGCGTACAGGGTTCAATTCTTGGTAAAGACAAACAAATATTCGTTTGCTGACTTTGAGGGGGAGATGGGCGTCACCATGACACATTGGCGACGTATGAAAGTATACAAGATATATATATATATATATATATATATATATATATATATATATATACAGATATGCATCTCACGCGGTTTTAACTAATATTTAAAATTTGTTTGTTATCTGCAGATTTAAAAGCAACATTATAATGTTTAATAATACTGTTACATTTTAGTTTGTTAGTTGATACTTTTTGTGTCAGACTTTGGATGTAAGAGGTAAATTTAAACTATTTTACGGTAATATCGGCAAGATAAGATTACATTACTAAATGTAATCTCATTAAATGTAAACAAGAAGCATATAAGAAATATTGATCATGTACACAAAAAGATTGAAATATTTTTTAATAGATCGAAAGTATAAAATAATTGATTATATTGTTAATTTATTATTATTATCATTGATAAGTAAATTTATTTACATCATTTTTTTACCACTTTTCAGCTGTTCGTTCTGTGAATGGGCATCAAAAAATCAGTAGAGAGGTGAACATCATTTTTACTGTCACATTAGTTTTACTACTATAAGTCACAGTTGGTTGCCCTCTTGATAGTTATTCACCATCCCCAGAATTCGTTTCTACTTTTACATTACATAAATGACATAATGCACCTAACAGTGGATTGGAAATCCATTGCTACTAATCTATTTTATCTTTTTTTTTTTACACATCTCCCCTAAAAATTCTGGTATAGAACAGTATCAAATATATTTAGGCTCTCCCACATGCGAGATTATAACGCTGTCTTGTAATTCTTTAGAACTAATGCTATAGAATTCAAAGATCTCTTTAAGGTTTATCTATCAACTTGTATCCTGGGAATAACTATCTATTTATAAATCTACGTAGCTTAGATGGAAGTCTACCGACATACCAATGTGTCTATCTGCCAATCATCAGCATACAATATTCTATCTGCGAGTCTGTTAACATATATAATATGTCTATCTGCCAGTCTATCAGCATACAATATCCTATCTGCGAGTCTGTTAACATAAAATATGTCTATCTACGAGACTATCAAATATATAAAATACATCATTCTGTCAGTCTACATTCGAATACAAGTACCTGACAATTTGTCATCAAAATTTTCCGAAGTGACCGTGTGCACCATCCAATAATATTGGCGGTGGCAAAAGCTAACCGTGTAATAATATAAGGCCCAATATATCAGAAACATTCACAAGTTATAATATGTCATAGCTGCACATGCTGGGGGCCCCAGTCGTGGTCCCTAACCATCAGTGAGCGTAAACAGGTTGGGGTGATGCGATGCATCGACTCAGGGTACCTTATTGCCGACAGCCATGGGTCAAATCTGCTATTGCTCAAATCTTATTTAAGCCTGGGCTCTGGGTAGCTTATTGCCGACAGCCAGATGTCAAATCTACAGTTGTTTAAATCTAATTATTACTCCCTGAAAAAGGGAGGGGGGGTCGGTATTTGTAAAGTACACCCCCACCTCCGGACTCTATTTAGTGCCTGGTACGGGCCATTATAATCTCAGTCTAGTAGTTTTTTTTTAATCCAGATAACCCATGGCTTTTATCCTATAGGCACAGTAGGCAATGTGTGTGAAGGGCCCACAAAGCTAAAGGGGCCAACGAAAATTGGGCAAGCCCATGAAACCAAGGGGCTCACGAAAGTCTCACAATTTCCAATAAGGAATTTACCGTAATTACTCTATACCATTGGGCCCCGTTAGTTTTTATTTTAGAAGCTATAAGACCTCGGGCTCACGACGACCAAACGACGGCCCTGTATATACCCAACTTTCTACATTTATGTCCCTTTAAACGGCTAATTCATATTCCTAGAAGACAGCAGTCAAGTTTCCATATCTGTCTATTTATATCAATAGCTGTTAGTCTTATAGCTCGGTGACTTAGCCCCCCTCCCCCCAAGTGTCACTTAATTTCTTGCCAGCACAATGAAGTATTTGTATTAATCAATTACCATTTTGATACAAACAGGGTGGCGTTTTCAGGAACCGGCTCCTGCCATTCTATGATACCGTTAAATATAGACCTGTATTTGTATGTAATTAACTGTGTACATATTGGCCTCTCTCCGTATACCAATCTATTAATATTCTTGTGTATCCATTTGCCAGTCTTTGAAATTTTACTAGCAAAACCCACACTATCAAAATATTGGTCTCAATACAATAATCGACATGGTTATCAAATCATGTTATTGTTCTAATTACTATACGCCATTCTGTAAAATGACATCTGTAAATTTTATATCCACGTGTGTTTGCTGTTTCTTGCTTCTGAAATCTGAAAACTTTTGTCTGTGTGTGTGTGTGTGTGCATGTTTTATATTAATGAATTGATTATAAATTATTGTCAGCTAATGTGATTAATTAATGTGCTTTTTTTTCGACATTTTAAACAGTTTGTTTATAATTTTTTCAATACTGATTCATATTTGAAGAAATTTAATTCTTAATTATTTCCAGGGAAACTGCCCAAAAATGTTTTAAAGATCCTTAGAAGAAGATCCATGTACGTAACTATAGATATGGACATTTAATGAGTGTGTCGATAACAATTTGGGGGGTCCATCGAAAGGATTTTAAGGCGCGAGTGGAAGGGGAGGGAGGCAACCTTAAATCACTTTACGCCTTTTTTCGGGGAGGGGGAAACGCAATTATTTTACCGCTCCTCCTCCTCCCCCCAGAAACTCACCCCCGCCCCCCCCCCCCGCGCTCCTTATAAAGAGGCCACTTAGGATATATATACGCAGATATTAAGAGTTTGGCGAAAGTGAAAACAAAGGCGGGATATCTATAGAGCTCTGTTATATCATATATGGGACACAAAATGTAGAAGACTAAAGAAAGACGATGTAGAAAACTCACAATGTGTATAAACTGTTCCATTGTTCAACAGCCACATATTGTTTCTTGAATGATATGCTACAAATGCACTGAATATTTAATTCTCACTTTGACTGTATAAATCCTGAATATGTAACCAACTGTAAATCTACTTTGTGTGCAAGTAAAGTTATTGTTTTTTTTTAAAACTAGCCCCTTGCAGAGACGAAATGGGAACGTGTGAGGAGGATAAGAAATGCTGTCCAGACTGGTCTGTAAAGTGGGTACAAGAGTGAGCGGTTATATTTTTATATCAAGATAAAATTACATATATATTGTATGATTAAAAAAGACATATAATGCTGGTTTAATGTTTTTATCTTTATTAGCTTATATTTTTTCTAATTTATTCATTCATAAATATTCATAATTATAAATACCTTTTATTATTTTTCAGACCCTACAATTATACTAAAAAAACTGACCTGTGTTACAAACCATAAAAAACTGGATAAATGAGAGTTGAGTTGCAGTTAAATGACAGTTTAATGTCATTTAATGACAGTTTAATGTTATTTAAATTACAGTACATTTACCTGAATACTAGTTAAAAAGACATTCAAATAATAGCTGAAAGACAATTTAGATTAAAAATACAAGCTGACAGTTAAAATTTAAATGACATTTGAACAATGGCTGAATGCAGTGGTTTTTTAGTGCCGGTACGCAATCCATCACTGAGTACCGGCACCTATTAAAATTAGTCAATCCATCACTGAGTACCGGCACCCATTAAAAGTTAGTCAATCCGAATTACCGAGTACCGGCACCTATTGAGTTAATCGACTGATCACTGAGTACCGGAACCTATTTTATTTTATAAAAAAGCACTGGTTAAATAACAATCAAACAATAGAATAATTACAACTATAGGACAGTTAATTGTCTTCTGAATGACAGTATTAAAAACGTAGAACGACAGTTACAGACATATAAATGATGCCAGTTAATTGACATCTCTGAAAAATAAAGTGAATTAAATTAATGTTTTCTTTTTTTTTATTTATTTACACACACACACACACACACACACACACACACACACACACACACACACACATATGTATATGCACTATGTTTATCAGATCTGTACAACCTAAAGATTACATACAAAAAACACACTAGGGAATAAGATATTCACACTGCTCACACAGAAGAATAGACATCATGTCTCCAGCCCACACTTCTAAACACACTGACGTAAATACTAGACACACTGGTTCTATGTAGAGGACGGATGGTCAAGAAGGCATCTGGTTCGATCTGCGGTGAGCACCAAGAAAAATTCTTCAGGTCTTGGCTCAAGTTCCTGATATATCTCCTGTGGCCATTGCACTATCGGTGTAGTGGGGATGAAAGATGGGCACTGCGAAAACCGTCCATTTGTGGTTTATAGGATCTAAGAGATTTCATCTCATCCTTACTGGGACTCATCACACATCACAAGATGTCCAGTTACACTTTCCTCGAGTGTATTCCATTGGTCAGTTTGGTTTTTAAACCATTTTCTACCCTTTCTGCATCTTCACCCCCCCCCCACCCCCTCCCG
Organism: Bulinus truncatus; assembly: GCA_021962125.1. Lineage (NCBI taxonomy): Eukaryota > Metazoa > Mollusca > Gastropoda > Planorbidae > Bulinus > Bulinus truncatus. The sequence goes on along the minus strand of JAGDYQ010000052.1, from coordinate 1,193,315 downwards.
ACGGCTCTGAGGTCTCGGGGGATCTTTCCTATTATCTTTTTTTATACCTACTTATCAATCATAGTCACACATCGCTGTAACTATGAAGTGACACACAATATAGTCACTACTGGACATAGTCATTCTGAAACCAAGCTGCTCAAATTTTTTAGTGTTCGAGGTGGCTTACTGAATTCTAATAACTTTGGTTTTTTTCTTACCTTTCATATTGGGTTTTTAACAGGTTTTAAAAAAAAAAAAACTGATAGGCAGCCCTGGTGCGGTTTGTCCTCCCCCCTTACCTCTCTCGCCACCCATTCCAGTCATTATGAAATTCAAAGGTAGATAATTGCGAATCAATGATCTAAGTTGAACAACTACTCTTTTCCCCTTGTGTTATTACAATTATCTTCAAGTTGTGTGTGTTTGTGTGTCTAGTGTGTATTCTGGGTTTTTTTCAGTTTGTTATCAACATTAGATTGATTCAGCCCCGTAGCGTGAAAATTCTCTAGCAGGGCCAGGTAATACATTTTACTAATTAGAACAAATAAGCAGAGGGGGCCAGACAAACGCAGAGGGGGCGGCCACCCTGGTCCCCCCCACCGCACGCTACGGGTCTGGATTGATTAGATTTGCCAAAACAAATGTCCTTCCATCTTTTCATTTTATTGAACTTTTAGGTGCTTTCAGTTCAAACCTGTTCATAAAACCCTACTTTACTATCAGGGAACAGTGTGGAGAGCTCGACCGGTCGACATGAGAGTCTTGCGTTCGATCCTCGGTGATAATCGATGTGTAATCTTTGAAGGTCTCGGATAATGTCCACCCAGATTTAAATGGGTACCGGACTTAATTTGGGGAAGTAAAGGAAGTGGTTGGGAGGGCTGCTCTTACTGACCACACAACATCTTCATATGCCGAGGTTATATAAACACTTCATTTTCACTGGTGGCACTTCAGGGAACTTAGCTACATTAACCCCAAACCCCCAGCTTTAACGCAATCGTTTTTTTTTTCAAAAACAGACGCAGATATCACATCTCTTTAGGACATGAGTTTTTAAGTCATCTAGTACTAGTACTTAATCGGCTAGCCTGGCTTACGTACGTCTGTACAACTTCCATGGCTAAAAATAAACTGGAGAATTTGTAAATATGGTCAAAGGGATACAACTCAATTATAAGGGGTCACTCTGCTGTCGCGGTACCGGGCCTTGATCTATAAATCTATCAAGTGATTAAAGAAGTTTTAAACCTAAGCCACATAAACGTTTAATAATATTCTTACATTGATGAGCCACATCAAGGTTTCATACTAATTTTGCTGAAATTGACTCTTCATTTCATGTGGAATTCATTCATTATGCTATTATTCTGAAGATTACAGCTGCCATGATCAAATTATATTATTGATTAGTATCTTAAGAACATTTTCTGTGCTGCCCTATTTAGCTTGGGATGTACATTTAGCCGACATCTTAAAAGTTTTGTACCACTCAACTAGTTTAATTTTAGGATAAGATCAAAATAGTTATGGTAGATTTGTAACTTGGTATATTTATGTGTTGATTAGAGACACAGAGCAATACATAGTGAGATCCAAACCTCTGCAACCATACGGTCACTAACCAGGATAATAAACTTAGAAAAAAATAATAGCACAATTGAAAACTTTATAGTGCACAAAAATATTGAATTATCTTCCAATGTCAGCCTTTAGAGGTAATTTAACTGAACAGCCAAAGGAAGCAATGAATCAAGAGCCAAATGAAGCAATTTAACCGGAAGAGCCAAATGAAGCAATTTAACCGGGTAGACAATGAAGCAATTTAACCGAACAGCCAAGTCTTATTCCTGGAGATGGGGAGGGATTGTTTTTTGTTTAAATAAATTTGATTTAAATATCAATTAGCTTTACTAAATATAATAATGAATATAAAATATTAATTAACAAACACTGCTTGGATTGATAACAGTTTTAATTGGTCCTGAGTAGATTAAAACGTTAACTGTTAACATAAAACCTGAGAATTTTTATTTAAAAAAATGTTTTGTGACTATTTTGGAGAGACAGGTTGTACTTGACTTACAATTGACATGGCTTCCTCAACTTGCCAAGAGTCTCTGTCGGACACTTCCAAGGTCAACACACGTTTCAAGTTGGTATAGTTACTATTTTGATGGACTCCACCTGCTCCACTAGAAACTCCGACTCCAAAAAGTCTGCCATCTGGAAAAATTGTCAACATTTCAAATTAGAAATTCAGCAAAAACAAGATGTGCCACAATTGTTCATTATTTAAGTTCATGTAATGATGAAAGTTTACTCTCAAAGCAATTATAAGATGTACACAATTGTTCATTATTAAAGTTCATGTAATGATGAAAGTTTACCTCAAAGCAATTACAAGATGTACACAATTGTTCATTATTAAAGTCCATGTAATGATGAAAGTTTCACTCAAAGCAATTACAAGATGTACACAATTGTTCATTATTTGTCCATAAGGATTAAAGTTTCCTTCTCAATCTTATACCTGTTTAATGAAACAGTTTAATTACCCTTTCTTTCAACAACACCTCATCCCTCCTTCCCCAATACTTGAGTGTTCAATGGTGAGGTATCAATTGGATATTTTTTAATTATCGACCTTATGAAATATTTAACAAGAAGCATCCAGCAAAAACCTATGCTATTTGTTTATTTTACTTAAAGAATAGCTCAACAGAGGAAAAACAAAAAGTTCAATCTTCAATTTAGTATGTCAAAAATGTGATTTATCAATTATATACTTTTTTAAAATTTATAAACAAAATACAGAGTAATGGAAGTAAAATAATAAATATAGATATTTAGAAAAAATGCACATTGGTGTCAGCCTGATACTCAAACATGACCTATCATTCACTTAATGCTTTTCAGATATCACACTATGCAGAAGTTATCATTCACGAATGCGCTTCAGATATCACACTATGCGGAAGTTATCATTCACTTAATAAAGCCAGACATCTCACTATGCGGAAGTTATCATTCACTTAATGCGTTTCAGACATCTCACTATGCGGAAGTTATCATTCACTAATGCGTTTTCAGACATCTCACTAAGGAAGTTATCATTCACTCAATGCGTTTTCAGACATCTCACTATGCAGAAGTGCTAAATAAGAAAAATTGTTTTTATTTGGTTTTTAACTTTTCACAAGTCATACCATACATTGCTTTGAATTTCTTCAGTTAGTTCCATTCAATAGGCCCAAAACCCATTCTCTGGAAGCAGTGGCACGAGAGCCAATGCGGGCCCCAGGGCAGAACATCATTGTGGGCCCTTTAATAAACAATGAGTCATGAAAAAATTGACATGGTCGGGGCTGCCAGGCCCTCACAGATTCGGGCCCACTGGCAATGACCACCCCCTCAGCAGCCCTGTCTGAAAGCCATTAATTAAGTAAATCAAAGAACTAAGATTAGTTGATTTATATCAATAGTTTTTGTACATTTTTGGAAGAATATTTAAAAACTTTAGGCGCTCATCATTTCTTTCACAATCATTGATTTTTACTCTTTTTAAAAAAATACCTCAACTTCACGACTTGTGTTAAATATTAGAGAAACATCAACTTGTTTTAAAGGGAAACAGGTTAAACACTTAACTGGATGATGTTAGTTTACCTGTGAGTCTTCGCGTGCCTGCCACACAGTGCTGCAGGTCCAACAAGGACTGGTTGACTTTTTCTCCAGCTGCAGTGCTGCCTGTGTTTGCCAAGACCTGTGCCCATTGGTCAAATTCAGGTTTCTAAAAAAAATTAAAAAAATTAAGGAAATCAATACCAAACAATTAAACTGACAGATTAATGAAATAAAAAAAATATTACAAAAACTATCACCACAATCTAGTGTCATCAAAAGATTCAAAGAGATTCAAAGTTAATTAGTGTATTTTGAACCCAATACCCATCCCCCAGACCAGTGGTCAGATTATCCAGTTGTGTTGACTCCATGGCCCTGTGTGCAGATTTATTATTTCTTGCTTGAAACACACATGAAAAAAAAAATATTTTAGATATTAGTTACTTGAAGTGAAGACCTTGATTTGACCTAACCCACCTTCACCCTACTGCTTGGTCATGATAAACAAAGGCAGTCAGGTGACCTGACCTCAATGGTCAGCAGGCTTGATATTGTTAAATACTACTGACCCATTTTAGACCCAACACAATTTAAAACTCTAGACACTGGTTCTATTTAAAAAAAATAGTTTTAGCTCTGACCTCAGTCACTTAGTTTAAAATGATAAAACTTTTGGTGAGACATCCAAGAGGCTATTCTGACTGGACATAGTTATGATTTACTGGTTAGTAAACAAGCATGTTGACAATTAAGACCACAGAACAATGCAGACATATGGAGATTCTGATTTATTATGTCATGAGACGGAAAGTTATTGACAAGTAGATTCATATTCTCTCATTAGGGGGAGAGATTTCACCAGCATCTAGAGCCACGGAGCCTGGTGAGACTTTGGAGATATTTAGGGGCTCTAAGCAAATTTACATTCATGAACCACTGATAAGATTTGATTATATAACATTCGGAATAGGGCCCTTCTCATGTAGGGCCCTTCTTTACTGTGGCCTAGTTAACTTATTAAGAACAGCCTTGGATGATGCAGATACCTTTATGTCCTGCAAGAACTACGCGGCCACCACGTTTGTTCTGATACTTCATCAACTTCTCTGCATGCTCCTTCTCTTCGTCCGCCTGTTTCTTGAAGACACTGTGGAATCCAGGCAGTGCGACGTCATCACCGCACAAAGAGGGAAGCCTGTACATGTGAATAAAGTACACACAAGATTAGGAATATATTATTAAAATAAAGGCATGTGTATTATAAATTACAATTGAAGGAGTTTTAATACTGTCCGAAAGAGAAGTTAAGTAAAATCACACTTAAAGTTCGGAAGATGTGAAGCGGTAGTTGTTAATTACATTTGAATAAGAGTTAGGCAGTTGTTTTTTTTTAATAATACAAGTGTATTGGTCTATGGGAGAGTGCTTTGTGTGCCGAAATGCAGACCTTAAAACTAACATTTCTGACCGCCCATATTTGTATTGTTTTGCTATTGTGTATCACTATTTATGTGAGACACAATTAAATTAAATAGTTACCCAGTTTCTGAATGATATGTATGCTATGGACTGAGCTATACTTGAATATTTTTATCCCTCCTTTGCCGTTTTTACCGTCTTACGTTGTTTTTTTCATCCTGTAATTTAATGCAGCGTACTGAATTTGAAAGGTAATATTATGTGTCGGTCACCTGCTACGTAACACATATCCTGGATTGTTTATCCACCAATGCCAAGACATATTACTGTTTAATACTTAATATCCCCATCTCCAAAAGGTGCTCGCAACATAATTGAGAATACAACTGCTTTCGCTTACAGGGCGATAATTCATTATGCGGCGCACTGAGATTTTCAGCTCATCTCCAAATCTAATCAAGTCATAAAAAGGTTTCATTTAACAGACCTGGAGAGAGAGGACGTGGGGTGGGTGGGGGGTGCAGCCAGCAGGCCCTCACAGACTGATTAAGTTAGAATGTATGTGTTAATTTGAAAATTAGGTTTTTACTTATTTTGGTTCATTCTGGGGCAAGAAAGGTCTAGTTAATTAACTGTCACAGCAATGGTGATTTGCTAATGGAAGGTCAATGCATTGAAAGGAACGAGTGTAAACAAAGCTGTAAATAGTTTCATTTCTGGGTGAGAAACGCCAAAATTCTCTCCCCCATCCAGTCAAGACTTGAGTTGTATCAGTGAAATGTTCGAAAAACAAAACTTTCTTTTTAAAATGTACATTTTGTAGCCCAAAGCAAAACAGTGTAGTTAGACCCCCCCCTTTCCCCCACATGAAATTTATTGAAATGTAGGTCAATAATTAGTACGGTGCCTGCCCCTCTGTCAAATGCTAAGAGTCTAACAGTACAAGCCAGGTTTGGGTAAATTTGTCTCTTCTATACATTTTAATTGGCTGCCTATGAGCTCGTAATTTGTGTCAATAATATCAGTGACTTTACGCTCACCACTTTGATAATTTGACGTGGTTCAATGAAGTGCGTCTTCATCCCCCCCATCCACCACCGTATACAACAACAAATGGTCAGTGGTTTGACATGGACTGACCGAAAAGTCTCGCATTTCAGTAATCGACAGGGTATCACGTTTTTCCCCAGTATCAGGTCACAACACAGCGGGGAGTTGGAATGGGGGGGAGGCGAGAGGTTCTCTTTGTTGAAAACAACACACCACTCTGTGCTCAGTGCGGAGGCGCCGCAAACCAAGGAAAGGTCAAAAGTTTACAGAGAAGGGGGGAGGGGGGGTATTTTTCAACATCAGGTATTAGCGACTGACCAGTCTCACGTGGCGGTTAGGTGGTGTGTATTATGGGTGTAAAAAATAGTAGGGGGGGGAGAAGAGGAACAGACAATCCTTAGCGGTGTACTGTTAGAAAAAAGGTAAGATAATTACGGTGGTGGTGTTGGTTAAAGGAGAGAGGGAGGTGTATATTGAGCGGGACAGTTATTACCGAACGTTTGGCTTAAAACTATTCATTTTTATACAGGTTGAAAGGGTTACTGCCTGAAAAGGCCTTAGGATCTATTTTTATACAAGTTGAAAGGGTTACTCGCCTGGAAAAGGCCTTAGGCTTAGGCCTTCGCTTAGTTCCACAACAAAGGTTACGTTATGTAATAAGGTGTGTATGTGTATACACTCTGAGACAGGGGAAGAGGATTGCGAAATAAAGTGAAGAGGGGGGGGAGTGGAATTTTTATGTAGCGCAATTAATAATAAAAAGTACATACCAATCCTTATATTTTTCTTTCCATACGTTAGTTTTGAATTATAGATTATATTAATTATATATTATTATGAATTCAGTCACACAGCTATTTTATAACGCCATATATATATGGTTCTATGTTTACATCTGTTATGCGAAGATCTACAACTTGCATAAATTAATGCTAAACAAATTAATAAAGGAAAAGAAGGGAGATTTGAAACAACAGAAGTTCTTGTTTGAAATATGCTACAAAGATGTTAAGTAGATTTGACGAAGTCGTGGCGGTGTGGATTGGAGAAATAAAGAAACATATTTTTGTGAGTTGCGGATAATATCAATTCTCACATTTCCAACAAAGCAATGGGTTGAAGATCGATTTCATCATTGACTGGTAGCATAGCTGGCCTGGAGCTCCAAGTTGATCTGTTGGTTGAGTCCAGCCTCCGACTCCACATGGAAATTAATGCGACACTGACTTGCCATTTTCTTTTTGTGTAAGATACTGTTTTACTTTAACTTTATTTTTCAAATATTATTTGAATATATGCTATAAACTTTGAAGGCTACCACGAGGTTTTTATTTGTCGTCTGTACGTTCACTGGACGTCTTAAGACAACAACACTTCGTCTCTGATAACACCAACACGAAGTACAACGCTGGCCTATATAACCAGACACACTGCAGCAATCTCGTGGAATTGACTCCCCTTCACTCTGACGCGGCGAGTGAAACATGTGTTGAGGCTCTGTTAGGGTGAAAAGTTCAACACGCACAAAAAGGATTTTTTTTTATATTAGTGATGTTCCATCTTTTGTACATTGAAATTGTGCAGGAGTGGCAAATTTATTTATATAAAACGGAGACCATCACAGAAAGAACTACGCTATAAATTTTGGGATCCAAATAATATCTGACCACTGGGGCCCTGTAGCATTCCCCCTACGCAAACATGGAAATGAACAAAACAAGCCCAGTCATTTAATCACACCCAGCCCCGTAGCGTGAAAATTCACAGCAGGGGCCAGGCATTCTACAGCAGGGGCCAGGCATTCTACATCAGGGCCAATAGCAGGGGGCAGGTAATACATTATACTAAGTAGAACAAATAAGCAGGGAGGCAGACAAAACGCAGCGGGAGGGGCCCGGCCCCCCTGCCCCCCCCGCACGCTACGGGCCTGATCACACCACAAGCGTACAAAGTCTAATGAATTCGGGTTAACTCACCTTTTCCTCTGCAATCATATAAATATAATTAATATATATCACAAATAAATAAATAGATAAACTTTATATACCTTTTGTATGTTATAGTAGTATAGTACATAGAAATATTCAGGGGGAAAAAAAAAAACTATTGTTAAAAATTTCCTTTTTATGTAACATTCCAATCATTGATGACGTCAACTAACTAATATTAATTTTAAAATGTATCCCACCATGCATCTAATTCTTTACTATTGATTCCATTTCACCCAACAGCTCTATTTTCCTTTTTATAGCTTTAGTGTCAAGTTGTAAGGATTCGATCAAAATTATCCATTTTCAACAGTGTTTATTAATAGTGTAAATGCATATGTCACGGCCAAATAACACCTTAGGCGGCCAATTGCAAACATAGGCCGTAAATAAATATATGGACCAGGAGTTGTTTTTTTTTGACGATTACTAATTTTACTTCTGTGGTCGATACGATCAAAAAAAAATGTCATACCCAACCATCACTGTGTACATACTCTAAAGTGAAACAAAAAGAAAGTCATTAGGCATATGAGGTTTCCTCAAAAATTTAACTGAACTATGCTTGCTATTTTTAACGTAATGAGTTTTTTAGAGGCCGAAGAAGATATTACTAATTATAAAACAAACTTGTCTCAGTAATCCTACTATTTCATTTACAACAGAGGTCTCCATCCCCCCGAGGCCGTCAAATATCGGTATCGGCCCGTGGATCACATGGTACAGGGCCGCCCCAAGAGACATTAACTCATTCAGCAAGACTATTCATATCAATGCTGGGGGAGTTATGTACTGTGGTGTATAAAGTGTATTTCTATCGGGGATTGTGCGACTTTCCATGGACGGGAGGTTTACCTGGAGCTGAGCGGCTGTGATCGGCTGGTGCGTTGTAAATCAAAACAAATGTAAAATATAAATAATCAGCTCCCACCCTTCACCCTCCTCCACCCCACATTCCAGCTGGCCACGGTGAAATTATCAAACGTTGACCGGTCCGCGGGGAAATTATCAAACGTTGACCGGTCCGTGGTGAAATTATCAAACGTTGACCGGTCCGTGGTGAAATTATCAAACGTTGACCGGTCCGCGGTGAAATTATCAAACGTTGACCGGTCCACAGAAATCTATCAAACGTTGGTCAGTCCGCGGCAAGAAAAGGTTAGCGACCACTGATTTAAAACATCAAATTATGCTTAAATATATATATATATATATATATATATATATATATATATATAATTATATATAGCCTATATATGTACAGAGACTTTTTAAAAGTGGGGGAACCCCTTACAAACATCGGATTTGAAAGGATTTTGGCATGAATAAAGCCATTAGATTTAAGCGCAATTAAAATTTGAATATTAGAAATATTATTGTGTAGTAATAATTTTGTCTGAGATATTATCAACTTTAGTTTATGCTAAACCCACACATTATAATTATTAACATCAATATTGATTGGTTGGTATCTAAACTTAATTATTATCATTTTCAGATACAAACAATTCATCAATATTTTAGCAAAGTATATGTCTCTTAAGAACTACAGGCTTTGACAAATTGTATAGTTCCATAGAGAGGGGAAACTTGTAATGTAAACAAGCCAAATATAGCAAAAGGGACACAAAGGCAGACAAATCTGCAAGATTTAGATACATTATAATTTTTTAATTTGTGGTTGTTTCCCCTTTCATAACTTTTATAATACTTTAGATTTATTCCAGCTTATGTATATGCAGCACATAATCTAACATAATATTATATTACATTTTATGATTAGAAGCATTAACAAATAAATTATCCATATACTTAATCAGTGAGATCTTAATCAGCAAGACATACAGACTTATTCAGTGAGACATATAGACTTAATTAGTGAGATGTACAGACTTAATTAGTGAGACGTATAGATCAATTAGTGAGACATACAGTCTTAATCAGTGAGACCATAGACTTAATCAGTGAGACTATAGACTTAATTAGTGAGACGTATTGACTTAATCAATGAGACATATAGTCTTAATTAGTGAGACGTACAGATTCTAATCAGTGAGTCATATAGACTTAATTAAAGAGATTACAGACTTAATTAGTGAGACGTATAGACTTAATTAGTGAGATTATAGACTTAATTAGTGATGTATAGACTTAATTAGTGAGACATACAGACTTAACTAGTGAGACGTATATACATAATTAGTGAGATGTAAAGACAATGGTCAGACTTCCGATAACCAAGACGCAGCTCAGTAAAGCGCATAGTCATAAACAATATAAAATATTACATTGCAATCAAATGTAGAGCATTTTATTGTTTTTCCATTACTCCCGTAAAGCCTTCTGGCAGCTATTATACTTGGCTATATACTTTATATAGGATCAAAGATTTCATCTCATCCTTACAGGGACTTCACACGATATTGTTCTCGCTGTGAACACAAATGATTTAGGGCAAATTTTAAATATCTGCTTGACATGTGGGAGGTTAGGGTATAGCGGATGTGACAAAATCACAACTGTGTTTTGTGGTAAAACCTGGGTAGAGTCATACAGAGCATAGGGTTTGGAAATAGCAAACATTAATAAAATTTCTTTTTTTTTTTTAAAGTTAGAATATGAAATATGAGAAGATGTTTCCACATGTGAGCACATTTCAAACTAAACTATGTTTCTTTTCAAGGCAAGCAAATAATTGGACAGTTTTATTATTTTGCATTTCAAGGAAAACATAATGTGCCTTCCAATGCCTTTTTTCAAAGATGGTGATTAATTTTCTCAGTTTAAAGGAAGAGCTTGCATAGTTATTCAGGATTTAAACGAATTGAGCCGGCGTTATATTGGTTATGATTTTCAATAATTATATTAAAAAAGTATATACTGAACCATATGAAATTATAATTGATATTTTATCCATCTACCAGAACAAAATGTCTAAATGTGTGACATTAGTACATTTCTACAAGTCCTCACCTACGGTCAACTATCCACATATGAAGAGCTCTACTGTAGACATGTTTTTGCAATTCTAGGATCAACATATATTTGCAGAACTTAATTTTTCTGCTGAAAGACAGGATAAAAATAGATCCGAATCGACGGATATAAACTTGCAGTCAGTGAAACGAATTCCAACAAACAAATACACTTATACTTAAAATAGAATTTTTAAAATTGTGACAGGCTAAAATGTCCGATTGTGATTTTGTTAGGTACCAATGTATTGTTTACTACATGATGAATTGTGTAATTATAACTGTTGTATTTGCTAGACCAGCCGTGGGTGATCAGTTGATACTCAATAGATACAATGTGACGATTTATTTTGTAGTTACATTTGAAGAACAAAATAGTAAATATTTCTGATAAATACTGCAATAACATTAGTACATTTTTAGAACTCTGATTTTGTGCGCAAGAATAAAACCTACAAACAAAAAATTATCAATGATTTTCTTTCAAAGCCATCTGTGCGCACCTGCCAAAATGTACACACCAACACTCGATCAAACTCACACCAAAAAATTAACACTGGTTTATCGCCCCAGTGGCTTTGTATTAGCAAGAATATGCCACAGTTTGAAATCTTGGAGACCAAAAAAAAAACAGCAAGAAAAAGTGGTGACATCTGATTCGGAGAATTAGCCCCCCTGGTCTCAGATACATATGCTACACGATCATGTTCTAGGCAGTTATGATTCGTTGCGTTTCGACTGAAGCGTGACAATGTAGAGGATTACTGTAAGCTGAGTCATACGCCCCCCTACCCCCTGCCCCTAAGAATAAAAGATAAGGCGTACACTCTAACTAAGAATGTATAAAACTTTGAGGTTAAAATTACTTCATTGCTATTTACTAAAATGGTTGAAGAGGTGGGGGGGGGAAGCGGGAAGAGGAGGGGGGCGGGGAAGACGGGTCATCGCGAGGGTAAAGCGCTGCAATTTAGAACCTAGGAGTTCAAACTTCATGAGAGCCGTGGAATTTTTGATGATGGACCACCATCTTAAATGGGCACCTCACGCGTTGATTTGGTGGTTTTTTTTTGGGGGGGGAAAGGGGAGGTTAAAAGCGGCTGAAGGTTAGCTTGCCACACAGTCCCTAAACATGTGACGGCTACTGAACATATGAATTCTACATTTATACTGTCCCATTGAGTTCCAGGGGTTGTCGACCGGAGAGTCCTGGGTTCGACATTTGTGAGAAACTTGTGATTTTTTTGTCAGGTCCTGTTATAACCCCCCCACCAAATTCAGTCAGCTTTTTAATGGGTACCTGACTTTAAAGTTAAAGGTAGTCATATCGTTGAGCGCCATTTATATGTTGAGGTTACTTAAAAAACAGTTGTCCCGTAGGGTATTTTAACTTTTTTTTAGCAATACACTGTCTGTTCTACGACCGTCAACCGTTTTCACAGAAATACCATTAAACGTTAATACTACGGTAGTGGGACGGATGGCCGAGTGGTGTAGATAGTCGACTGTCGACCTGAGAGTCCTGGGTTCGATCCTCGGTGAGGTTCATGGAATTTTTCCAGGTGAAATTTGGTGCAAAGTCGTCCCACAAGTCCACCCAGCTTTATTGGGTTACCTTTGTCTTATTAGCGCGTTATATTACCAAATTGAGAAACATAACATTTGTTGATTATTTTATTTAAAGGTTTAAAAGTGTTAAAATTACAATTTATTTTATTTTCATTGTTGGTACCCGACTTGTTGGAGGAAGTAAAGGCGGCTGGACGTTGTGCTAACCACACAATCCCTTTATATGCCGAGGTTATAGAAACAGATGAATTCTACACTCATCTGCCCCGATGGCCCACTAGGGCTAAGGGAACTTTTGCTTTTAATACTACGGTAAAAGAATGTCCCCCAACAACTACAGGGACTTGATTTACTCAACAGAAGGACCAAGGTAAAATAGAAACTGCAATGCTGACTACTTTTACAGATTTTAATAATATTGGACATTGATTACATACGCTGAGAAGGAATATGTTTGGTTTTTAATGTGCCAACATTAATACAGTAATAAAGTTCCTTAGTTTGTCGATCGTGTTACATATTACTCATGCACATTTCAAGAGCATAAAACTATCTCTGCGCTAGAAAAATCGCGTCATCATTTTATGTCCTCCACAAATATCAACGCCTCTGAGCTTTGTTAATTAATATAATGCCATGTAGTCGTAACCCTTTTAACCATTCATGCATAAGTTGTCGTTTGGTGGAAGCAATCTCAAGGTCATGTTATATTCGCATTTCGTTTCTGTCAGTAAAGTAATATTATGTAGTCGTAAACTGTAACCCTTTAACCATTCAAGCATAAGTTGTCGTTTCAGAAGCAATCCTCTTATATGTTATATTCGCATTTTGTTTCTGTCAGTTAAGTTAAGGTAGGTTACATTCCATTAAGTCGTTAAATGGATATTCCTGACGAGATAAATCATGGGTCTTTGCTGTTATTTATTAAGTCATTAAAAGCATATTCGATTAGAATAACTATTTTTTTTTAGTTAATTCAACCTTAATTAAGTTGAAATAATACATTTAATTAGAAATTCATTTTTTAGTTTTACATTTTGACTTTTTTCTAAATATGTCAAACCCAAAACATCAATGTGGAAATTATTTAAATAAGGAAAGTAACATATTTTTAATATTATTATATCTTATGTTATTCTTTTTTCTCTGTTTAATGTTTCTTTTTCACCTTCTTACCGTTATCCCTGTAAATTCACTAGTTCCTCATTAAGTGTAATCCAGCTATAAATACAGAACATTACTTTAAAATCATAATTTTCTAAATATCGAACCTTACTTTGAAACACTGGTTACAAATTTGAAACATTTCTTTGGAAAACTAATCATACATAGAAGCTATTATAAACACAAGATTTGAAAAAGAAAGTTACTTTTATTTAAAATGTAATTGAAATTTAAATAAGAGTTTTCTCATTCAAAGTGACAAAACATGATAATTTAGCCCCTCCTTTAAACTATGACATTACACTAAACTCCGTTTTTTTGACTTAATCTCCACAGAAAATAAATTAAACAGAAAGCATTCTGTCAATATAAACCCTTGAAAGCCGCCGTTTTTTTTTATATATATATAATGATACTGTAGCAATATTTAAGGGCTGCACTATTTAAAAAGAAAAAAAATAACACACATTTGTTTGTTAAAGGACTTTTCAAATTGCGATACACGCTTTCTGTATAAACTCACCTTCTCTGTGATGACCTTGCCATTGACAATGACCAAAAGGTATATGTGGACACACTCATATTGTTATTAGGAATTCATAACCAGATTTTAGAGGAAATGGCGGGCACACTTTCTGTAATCGTTCACCGAAAGGGTTTCTTTAATAAGACATAAAGAGCAGACGAAAGCTGTAATGTGAAATATATATATATATATATATATATATATATATATATATATATATATATATATATATATATATATATATATATATACACACACAAAACTGGTTTTGGGGCCTAAAGTAATGTAAATTTCGCCTAGTTCGCTGGATCCATAAAAATCTCTCTCTCTCTATGACTCCTCTGTCTTCCCTCTCTCTCTCTCTCTCTTTATATATATATATATATATATATATATATATATATATATATATATATATATATATATATAATATTATAGACTAAATGTAAATGTCATTAGATAAAAGGTTTTCTTCGCAGACCGGACCAAGTACTGGCTGTCCCTAGTTCATACCGTTCTAGAGTCTCGAAAACCCATTTGTAGAGAAATGGAAGTTAAGGGCGCAGAATCACATATTGTATCGTTTCAACATAGGCCTACTTCAGTTTTGTCTTTTGTAAAGAAATATGTCTAGAAAGGCCATGGTACAAAGAGAAACGTCAGTTAAGGAGAAAATAATAAAAAAGGGAGACTTCAGTAAGGAGTTAATTCAGATCATTACCTATACCTCAGGCTATGTTTCTTTGTACGGATCACGCAAGAAATTTCTGACAATAACGTAATACATGTAACAATAATAAAAAAGGAGCTGATTAACGTTCTCTTAATATAATGAAATGAAACTTTATCTCTAAAATGAAAATACATTTTAAGAACTTTTTAATCTACAAAAGACATTGGTAACTAGGAATCGAAATCCCAACAACGAAATAAAATAAATTGTAAATTTTAACACTTTTAAACCTTTTAAAATAAAATAATCAACTAATGTTATGTTTTCTAATTTGGTAATATATCGCGCTAATAAGACAAAGGTAACCCAATAAAGCTGGGTGGATCTGGTACGTCTATGCGCCAAATTTCACCTGAAAAAATTCCATTTGTCTCACCGAGGATCGAACCCAGGACTCTCAGGCTGACAGGTGAGTATCTACACAACTCGGCCATCCGTGCCAGTTGGTGGGGCCATTGGGAGTGCTGTTTGGTGGTCTGATAGTAGATACAGTGTCGAATTTGCTAATTTCGGACAATTTGATCCTGCATTTTAGCATGGGACTCTAGCATGCCATGGAGATTTAGGAATCCCAGAATGTTATAGTTCTTCCCTATATATATATATATATATATATATATATATATATATATATATTTCTTAACATTCTGTAGGTAGACAATAACTTGATATAAGTATAATGCTTATTGAAATACAATGTCAAGGGCATATACTAATGTCTTATATACTATTAGTCATTTGTGTACTATTAACTGTGTCCTTTTTCAATCTTAAGTATGAAACGAAAGAAAACAGAAACCAATAGTGATAGCAGACTAAAAACGAAACAATTTTGTTTAATAAAAAATCAGAAATGAGTAATAAACGTCCTGAAATAAATTATTAAAAACTAAAAATTATTACAAAATATGAAGAAAATGGGTGGGTGTTAAAAAAAGGAGAAGGCAACTATAAGCCATACAATAAATGGATATTTACATGCAAATCAAAGCCTGAAGAGTTGTACAGTAATATATTTTTATTGTAGGCCTACATTTAAATTGCATTTGACGTCAGACACGCAACTCCTGATTTTAAGGTAAGCCACTGAGACATTGCATCTTCTTTGACGGCCTCTAATGAAATCGAGAACTTAATTAAATTTTTTTAGTAAATGAAGCGTTTATAACCATAATAACCTAACCCATATTTTTTTTGCGGGGTGTAACTAATTGTGTCTTGAAACGCTTCAGGTGTAATAACTTTGATAAACATTTCTGATATTCCTTTAAGAATAAAACAAAAAAAATATTACTTTTTGAAAAAATCATGAGACGCTTAATAAAACATTGTTTTAATTTCATTAATGAAGGAATTCTGAGTTTCAATCAACAAGAGACACAATGTCAAGCATTTCGGATTTATATTTATATTCTTAAATGTAAGTACGAGTAATTTGTTATTTGTTAATTCGTTTTTTATTTATTTATTTATATATTTTTTCAGCAATTTATCAGTTGGTTTGGATTGTCATGTCATCCATGTAGTGCCAACCATGTCATGTAAAAAAGAAAAATACATACAAATTTCGACCTTTCGTTTACTGTTACAATCATTTTTTTCTAACCGGTCTCTCCATTCAATACTTCTGTGAATGTATATTTTAAGTTGAGAAAAAAATTTTAATCGATTTTTCTGGCACTTTAAAGATAGATTTTCTTGTAATTTTAACATCATTGCTCTACCCCATGACAATGTATGATTCGAATAAAATTTGCAATTAATTAGTAGTTTTTTTTTTTAATTTACTTTTAATAAACGATAAAAAGTCGCAAAGAAATGTCCTTTTTTTAAAACAAGGGAAATAGCCAGGTTTAACTATCACGAAGACAGTAATAAATACGTTACTTCCCTTGCAATAAAGTTTTCAGTTATATTTCAGCTGCAAAATAAAAAAAATTAGAAAATGATTAATTTCTGCACAGACATCTCATTCCATATAAGAAAAAAGATATTTACGTATACTGTATTTTTCTATCTCTTTTTAAAGCAGGCTTTACTGCGGGAGGGGGAATCTAGGGCGAAAAGTTTTTTTTTTTGTTTTGCACGTAAGCCCATTGCGTGTGATTATTTATAGACTATGAAAAAAGTGCCAGCAGTTTATTGTTTCAAAGGAGGTTTAAAAAGAAACAACACTAGAAACGATAGGGGTCATTAGTAGTAGCATTGGATTTAAGTGAGTTTTTGTTGGAGTAGAGGAATACTTTTTAAAGTGTATCCTTGCAGAATGAAAAGATTTGAATGATAGTCATTAGTATAAATGTTACATTTTAGGGTTAATGTGTATTAAAATAAGTAATCACCGAATACAACTTATTTCATTCCTTGTTTAAAACAGAAGTAATGTCCTAGCGTTGTCAAAAGTAGGGAAAAATGACTAACATAAGATAAATAGTGATATATAAATAGTGCTCGATAAAGTTGTTAGGAATTGCATTTTTTAAATGATAATTAGCTTAAATATTGCCGTTTTTTTTTATAAATTAAAAACAAAAAAATTTTTTTACTACATTTTGACATATTTTTCATAAAAAAACACACACCGACACAAAAATTAA
Organism: Bulinus truncatus; assembly: GCA_021962125.1. Taxonomy (NCBI): domain Eukaryota; kingdom Metazoa; phylum Mollusca; class Gastropoda; family Planorbidae; genus Bulinus; species Bulinus truncatus. Next base: position 1,175,688 of record JAGDYQ010000052.1, on the reverse strand, counting down.
AATTTTGAACCCCAACAAACGTAAACAAAACAGCACACAGAAAACTAGCCACAAAGACGAAAGCAGCTCTATACGTTTGATTGGTTATTTTAGTCTGTGCTGGAGAGTTTCTGTCGCTAGCGGGAGACAGGGATTTGACGTCATCATTGCTTTGTTGAGTTGTTGATAGACTGACTCGATTCAAGCAATCTCCATCCGTGCATTCCCCAGGCCCCACAGTAGTCCAGTCCTTGAGATAATATTTGCTTTAACGCTCTCTGAAAACCTGAATAAAAAATAACATCATTATACATGTACTTACAATTTTCAGCATTAGAATAAATATAATTGATATTTAACACGGTTAACTGGGCATGGTATGAAAGCGGAACTTCGCTTTTTTATGTACAACTTAGCAAATACAGCGCACATTTCATGATGGAAAAAATTAATAAACTGACTTAATGAAAGCCCATTGAGCTGAATGATAGGGACATTTCCCACAAGAGAATCTTCGGAAGTTTTTTTTTATTTTTTCAATGATTTGTTTTAATAAATATGGTATATACGCGACATGAACAACCATCCTCAATGATGTTCAAACGAATTGTAACAAAATCCGAACTCTAACCCAGATGCTTGTCTAATATAATATACAAACATCCCTCAATCGTAACTTAATGCAAACTTCATCGAAAAAAAATCGCTTTTTCGTCAGTATGGTCACACAAATTACTCAGCCTGAGGTGTTTCCACAATGGTATCCCCAACCGTTAATCTTGCGGTCATTCCAGGACTAGGGCAACATACCGTGTTCGATGTTTGACCACATAGTCTAGATTCGAATTGATTGAGTGGATCTAGAGCGCATATAGAGCAAATCATGCACTGAGCTTCATGAAATTTCGGATCACCCTATTTGTTTCTTATAAAAACCTGGCTTGCATTCTATCTCCTCGTTATTGGCAGTATCACACAGCTGTACGAGCCTGTAATGGCCCTGTCATGGTGGCCTTGATAGTTAAAGCAAAGCCAGCAAGATGTATAATTGTGGTCATCTGCGGGCATGTACGTCCGTGCTGGGCAGGGCAAACAGCGGCGTAGCCTCGTGTTGAGATACTGTCCCCTGCTTGCAGGTCAACCCGCATTTGAACCCACCACGTCCGTTGGACACAGCACCATCCCTGGCGTCGGGCAACATACTGTGTCAGTGGTGCCGGTGCAGCTTCTGCTTCATAGGCGTTGTGACATTTAGCGCACCTTGGTGCAGTCAAACTCATGCTGTATTTGCCGTCTAAAGAAGTCTGGAGAGCACCCAATAACCGCATCAGAAAAGGGTGTGCAATTCGAATAACTTCATTGTCGGCTGTTAGCCACACTGCAACTTAAACAGAGGGTTTCGTTTCGGTAATTTTTCTTACAGTAACTGCCCATTGGGCAAGGGACACATTGGGCCCCTATCTTTTCCTGGAGGCAACATTGTGCATTAGTTTGTGTGTCTGCTAAAGCGACAATCAAGATGCATGAGTGAAAACTCATCAATATTAGAAATTCTGCTCGTTTAGACATTTTCTTTTTAGTCACCTTTTGACCTGGATGCTGACGTTCATAAGTAATATAAAAACTTATTGTAAAGCTTACTTATAGCCTAACAGACGTATTGTCTATGGTCATAACATAAATTGTCTTGACCACTGCATGCCGCCGTTCTCTCACAAAATTAGTCAACAGTAGAACCAATTTGTCAACATTTATTATAACAATACAAACAATAATAGAATAGAGAATTCATCAACACACAATATATCTACGACACTTATCTTAAGTAATATATCTCTTGTAGTTAAACGCATCACTATTATGTATTAATAACCGCTCAAACAAATAGAGATGCATGTCCGTAGCCAGGTCAAAGTAAGCAGGGAGGCACCAATACCCAGTAAGCGGGCACCTTTAATTTTTGTTTATTTTTTCCTTTTTCTTCTTTTTTATCACTCAGTTCCCCCCACCCTGCCCTTGGCCTGGAGCTGTAGAGATGTATGATATTGTATCAGTAGCACAACATTGCCATGGACGCACGGAAAGGGTTCAATAAATGCTGCTCTTTTTTTATCATCACTCCGGAAAAAAAAGAAATGTTTAATGATACTTTAAATGCTACGACTGACTAGTCGCCAACTAAGTGTTGCCCTTGGCGGAACGCCCTCTCCGCCCTCTTACAGAAACTACTTTGCTGTATTCGCCCGCGTATGTGTGTGTGTGTGTGTGCATGCCGGTGTTTGTATCCACCTGTAAGAGTCTAAAGTGATTATCAAAACTTCGAACCGTAATACACTCATATCAAAAGCTTCAATGGCCGATATATACATCCAAAAGCTTCTAATGGCCGATATATACATCCAAAGCTTCTAATGGCCGATATATACATCCAAAAGCTTCTAATGGCCGATATATACATCCAAAAGCTTCTAATGGCCGATATATACATCCAAAGCTTCTAATGGCCGATATATACATACAAAAGCTTCTAATGGCCGATATATACATCAGACGTGAGGTCCAATATCTGAGGATGGATTGAGTAATTAGATAACAGTCGTAAAGCAAAATGACACAAGTCTACACAAAAATTTCCTTCCTTTATTTGCGGACAGAAATTTTTTCAAAATAACTTTTCAACTCCGATTCCAACTGTATTTTTAGAGCATTTTCGGAAAAAAATGCTCTATTGTCCCCGTCTTTGTCTGTCCGTCTGTCTGTGTGCACACCTAGATCTCAACAACTCCTAGACCCATGATGTATATATCATTTTGTAGGTCTTGCCTCGCCAAGAAATGCCTTTTTCCATTTCGCGATCTGACCTATCAGGGCCGTAAAAGGGGCCTTAGTACCGTTTTTTACTATATAAGCTATATTAATAAAGGATCGCTATTATATTCCTTACAACTATAAGTCCTAGACCCATGATGTATATATCATTTTGTAGGTCTTGGCCTGCCATGTGTACATCAAAAGCTCATTTTCGCGATAGGACCTCTGAGGGCCGGGGTCAGGCTCCTAAGGGGCTTATATATTATATATACACCTTGTACGTTCAATAGCCCGTTCATTTGGTGCGAAATACTGCAGCACGTAGTTTCACCAAGATTTAGTAAGAAACTCATCAAATGAAATAGTAAGCTTGTGTTCTGAGTTTAATTGAAAGTATCAGAGCTATGCAACATTTGACGGAGTTTTCGGTCGATTAAATGACTATAATTTAGAATGTTTTCAATTATGAGTCCTATTTCAGTAACCACAAACCACTGGTAGTTAGATTTAAGAGACAATAATTTTTTTCAAATATAAAGAAACGTCTTTATAATTTCTTTTTTTTTACAAATATATGCATTACACAATTGAATTTATAAACATTTCCAAAATTTACAAATATTTACTGAAAAGCTAACAAACGTACTGATACATAACACGAAAATGTTAACACGTCCTGTGTCCAGAATGGAACAGGCTTAATTGTTTTTATTCCGTTATATCACGTACTTCTAATGTTGTAAATTATTAACGCAATAACATTCGAATACATTTGTATCTACTAACAACATTCTCATTTTCTAAAATACAGACGGCGCCACTGTAGTAGTAATGTAAACGATATATAGTACAAATAATTAGACTCACAGAATATATATATTTATATACAGCGATTCCGCTTTTAATCGGGACATCGTGACCGAGGCTTTTTGTCCCAATTAAGCAGCTGTCCTAATTAAACATACAACGACAATACGTTTGTTTGGTTTCTTTGAGATCGGTCCCAAAATAAACGGCTGTCCCAATTAAGCGGTGTCCCAATTAAGCGGAATCCACTGTATATATATATATTAATATATAAATTGTTTAATAAAAACCATCAGGTTTTTTTTTTTAAATAAGCTTGCTTCGCCTTCCCGTTTATTGTGTACACAAAATCAGAATTTTCGACATGCAGCATAGCAAAATATTAATGTGCCGAGAAAAAAACTAAAACCAGCATAAAAAACACTACAAAACCCAGATTAAGATAATGTTCAAATAAAAAAATTGGATGTCGATCTAAATATACATTATAGCCGCCTATATTATTCCAAGAAATAATGTCACTTAAGAAAAAAATGCAGAATTTCGATAAACATTTTAAAGAGAAAAGGGGAAATAGGCAGGCGTATCCTTAACACTGAGATCGTAAATAATGGTAACTTTGAATTAGTATCAATTTTCTAATACACCGTGAAGCACATTTAAAAAATATATTTAAATTTTCTTTATTCAAAAACTGAATGTTTCAGATACTAGACAATCATATTTATTCAATAATCTTAATTTTTTAATAACTTATTTAAGCAGCACCCAGTGATGTCACTTGCATGAGGGATGTACCTGCGCACACTCAAAAAGTGCCACCTCCACCTTCCTCATGTGGTTGTGAAACTGACACCCTCACTATGGTGTCAATGCAGATGATGCTCGGGCAGGACTGCCCCCTCTGCTCCTCTGCCCCTCTGCCCCATCGCCCTTCAAAGTGTCGAGGAAAGATTATAAATTGCTATGGTGTCGCCTAATAATATTTTGTTTCGAAAACACAAGATAGAATTCTTTAAAAACGGATTAGGTCAATAATATGTGGAGAAAATCATTAGCAGCTTTTTGACGTAATAATTTTCATCTTTTATGATTATATAACAACTCGCACATGTAATTAAAAAAAGAAGTATACGCCCAGTTAAGAGAAATTCACTCAAAGTTCAAAGAAAACAAACATTGTAACAGGGGCATTGATATCGTTTGATTTGGAAAAACTAGGCGGGATTTAATACTATTGGACTATTTTAGTTGTGGACGACAATCATATAAATTGCCTTTAATTGAAAGAACTTGATAAATATTTCACTGATAAGCTAAAATGTTTAGTTTCAGCCAAAAAGTAAAAAATGTTCTAGTCATCAGTGACATTAAAAAAAGAGTTTTGTCCCATGATTAGCTGTTTTTAAAGCGAATTAGCAGGCGTTATTTTTTCCCCTTTGACACCAATGGTCAGCGATTCTAAAAAAAAGTGAAGTTACATTTTTACAAAAACGATAACGCTTTGAGAGTTTATCTTGACTACGTTGTTCAATAATTAAATAATGTATACTTTTTTAATATAAACGTTTTCTCTTACCTGTTGAACGTTTAAACTGTACACAAACCAAACACAAATATATATACAATTACACAACAGGCTTAGTGTAAAGCACTAGATGCCAAATTATTTTATGTAATATTGATGTCCTGTTCTTTAAACAAAAATGTATGTATTTATTATGTATCCTGTTTCCAAAAACGTACTCGTATAATAATGCGGATATTTTAGATTTTAAATAGGGATTCCCCGTTCTGGTTCTAAAGGTCAAAGGTTGCATTCAGCCCATTCATTATGTATCATACCTAAACGTTTGTAGAAAGAGTTTGCCACTGTAAGAAAAAATGGTAGTTGTAATTCGAGTTTTCGCGGCTGGACTGATCTAATCCTAATCAGTTCTGTTTTCATTGCAATTCTCTAAATAAAGTATAACATAATAATAAATAAATAAAATTAAACATTTAAAGAACTCTGTATGTAATTTTGATTATATTTTTAATGCATTCAAGTCACAAGTCCTTGTATATTTTTTTATTCATTGTATTTTTCAACCTTGATATCGTTCACTTCTTTAGCTAAGCTTTTCATAGATATGACATCTACCACTCTGTTGAATGAAATGATTCACACTTTTTTTTACCGATGAGATTGTTTGGTTGCAACCTCTCTTAATCCTTTTACTTACTTTAATAAAGGGAAAATACAATTTTTTTTTTACATCTTTCGTCTAAGATTGTTTTGAAAAAAATTGTTCGTTTATTGTAATTATTATGGTTTACTTTAACACAACAGAGAATAAAAAGAATATTACTACGGGTACAAAACAAAACACACAAGAAAAACTAAAAACACATGTTTTTTTTTTTAAATAAAAATCTAGACACCAAAACTATTGATTTTTACATCAAAATATAAACTGGTTTATTCAGTTTTGCTTCAACCATATAATGATGATCATGGGGTTGTTAAAATCAATCTAATTTTTGTATTACAGTATAGTGTGACTTTTTTTTAAAAGGGGAAATGCTATATGTTTTATATATATATATATATATATATATATATATATATATATATATATATATATATATATATATATATACCATGACATATAAACAACTTTAAATTAGTTTAGAAAAAATTATGATTTGTGCGAAAAATCACGCCTGATGATTTTACTGGAGGTGTTATTGTATAATTTGGCCAATATCGCAACATGACTAGCTCAATGACGTCATCCAACAACCAGCCTTAAATCTCCCTGGCCTCTGCACCTTGTATCGCACTTGTAACCCACCTTCGTCCATCTGACACAATTCTATCCCAGCCGTTGGGCAAGAATTGCGTCTGTAGAAGCACTACATCGCCGTGCTTCATAACTGGTGCGGCATTTTGTACATCTGCTGCAGTCAAACGTAGGAGAGGGAGTGGGTGGAGTTAAAATTTCCGTTTGTGGGGGGGGGGTATATACGATTATTAAAGTGTGGTTGAGGAAGCACGCGACTGGTGGGATCTCATCTGGCCCTGGCAGATTGTGAATGTGTGTGTGAGAGAGTGTGGGTGAGTGTGTGTGCAAGAGAGAGAGAAAGAGGTTGGTTTTAGGGAAGTGAATGATAAAGAGAAAATAAAGAGATATTTAGATATCTATCTATCTATCTATCTGTCTGTCTGTCTATCTATCTATCTATCTATCTATCTATCTATCTATCTATCTATCTATCTATCTATCTATCTATCTATCTATCTTTTCATCTATCTATCTATCTATCTATCTATCTATCTATCTATATCTATCTATATATCTATCTATCTATCTGGTGTGGTGGCTTTAGACGCAAACATGTTTTGTATTTTGTATATTTTGAAAAAAATGGTCTATTGTCCCCGTTTTTTGTCTGTCTGTCTGTCATCACCCTAGATCTCAACAACCATAAGTCCTAGACCCATGATGTATATATCATTTTGTAGGTCTTGGCCAGCCATGTGTACATCAAAAGTTCATTTTGCGATAGGACCTCTGAGGGCCGGGTCAGCTCCTAAGGGCTTATATATTATATATACACCTTGTAATGTTCAATAACCCATTCATTTGAGTGAAATACTGCAGCACGTAGTTTCACCAAGATTTAGTAAGAAACTCATCAAATGAAATAGTAAGCTTGTGTTCTGAGTTTAATTGAAAGTATCAGAGCAATGCAACAATTGACGGAGTTTTCGGACGATTAAATGACTACAATTTCGAATGTTTTCAATTATGAGTCCTATTTAGGTCTGAAGCTGCAACGCCACGCGAAAGGTCAGAATTACGCGTAATTTACGGTAACGTAATTTTTTGGAAAATTACGCGTAATTACGGTAATTTAAAAAATGCATATTTGACGGCCATTTTTAATTGTTTCTGTCGCAATTCGTTGTGTTAACAGTGGCGATTAATTAATTACAGTGATTAGGAGTACTATCTACATCCGGCCACAAGCCTAAACCTGAAGTATTCGTTTGGTAAAACAAAGCAAAGTAAAACGTATTATATATTGTTTGTTTTAATCGTTTCAGTAAATTATTATAAAATAAATATTTTCAATAAGGAAGCCAAAGTCTGGTTAAAAATAAGACAAAATCATAAAAATTTTCATTTAGCACAATAATGTCGGTCAAAATGAGCTGTATGGCAAGCGGCCGCAAGCCAAACGGGGAGGTTATAGAATAAAAAAATCCAAATAAAAAGGTTTTTTTAAAACTTGATTCACAGTACCGTACCTAGGATTTTTTTTTTTTTGGGGGGGGGGGGGGGGGCTGTTCCAAGTTTTTAAAAGCAAATATTTGTCAATTTGTTGCAGAGTTACCGTCAGCAATAACATTTTTATTTTGGGGGCTGCAGCCCCCCACCCTAGGTACGGCCTTGATTAACTATATATATGTTCCAAATGTCATGAAACGTATAAAAAACATTTTACTGTGTATAGTGCTTCCGTCGATCGCGTCGGCCGTATTACGCTGCGTATTGCACCCACGTCGTCTGTATTTCGCTGCGGATTGCACCAGCGTTGATCGCGTGTGGCGTTCTTTGCTGAGTTCTGGTACCTACGGCGGCCGTATTTCTCGTCGCATTGCACCCGTCCAGCGTCGACCGTATTAGACGGTATTATCGCCAAAGATGGCCGCTGCTGATGCAGTCAGTACACGACGAAATACGTGGACGACGGGCAATTAATATGACCGGTTAATTGGCAAGTAAAAACCTGAAAACATTATTAAAAATACACCTACTAGCAATCAGTGAGCGTGAGCAATAAAGAACATAAATTTTCAAGTAATTGGCATTACTTATAAGGCGTAATTTTGGCGTAACTACGCGTGTAACTTACGCAAATTACGCACGCCAATCTTACGCGTAATTTTCGAACCCTAGTCCTATTTCAGTAACCACAAACCACTTGTAGAGACAATATTTTTTTTTCAAATATAAAGAAACGTCTTTATAATTTTTTTTACAGATATATGCATTACACGATTGAATTTATAAACATTTCCAAAATTTACAAATATTTACTGAAAGCTAACAAAACGTACTGATACATAACACGAAAATGCGCTAACATGTCCCAGTCCAGAATGGAACAGGCTTAATTGCTTGTTTTTTTACATTTTCTCTTTCTCAGACTGATACAAGCGTGTCTACAAAACCGAGATGCCACCTTCTCACACTGCATCTGTATATATATATATATATATATATATATATATATATATATATATATATATATATATATATATATATATTAGAACTTAACAAAATCGTTTATATAAAATACAGTACAAATAGAAGAAGCAATAAAAAATACAAGTCCAAATACTTAAATTTTTACGATCGCAACGTTCCGTTTATATTGTTAACCACTGATCCGTAAACTTCCCTCCCTCTCCTGTCCCGTACTATTTCCCGAACTCAGATGACAAAATTTCTAATACATTTAGTAATAAACAAACCAGGTGTCACGGGTTGTGACTAATCTGTCGAAACCATCCGCCTTACTCCAAACCTAACTTAATAGTATTACTAACGTTAAGATGTATATTATACCATGTATAATAATATATCGTTCCCGTTCTCCAGTTTCCCCCTTTTACCCAACCCCGTAATTGCGTCATAGGAGCAGGTGGACAGCGAAACCTCCGCCGATGAATAGGACAGTAGTTAACAGAAACACGTTACATTCCACGGGGAATCTTCTTGACCACCTGACCACTGTTATTCTCTGGTCGGCGTCTTCAAAGGGACAGAGACCTGCTCGATGGCCAGTTACTTCGGTCTATGTCGGTATGACGTACTTCTCCCCCACCCCTCCTCATCTAGGCTCCACCCCCTAATTTGAAAGTTTGAAAGAAACAGATATTATATTTGATTAGGGCTGTCATGGGAAAAGTGATATGAGGAATGAAAGATAGATTCGTGACATTCGACTGAGGGCCTTTGGAAGGAGAGGGTCGATGGTTGTGTCACTGAGTGAGAGAAAGAGAGACAGAGAGAGAGAAGGGTGATCATCGGGAGAGAACGTCCCTTTGATTCATGCATTGACACTGGATTAATCTTTGGCATTTTTGGATTACTTTTGTTTATGATTTAAAGAGACCACCAGATCTCTGTTACGGACTGGTGTCTCTGTAAATAAATATATTGTGTCACTTGTTGGACTGATTATCGTCACTTGTCGTACGTTTAATTGTTGCGAGACTGGGTGGTAGAAACACAAATACAAATACGGGTCACCGTTGAGTCAGCCCTCATACTCTTAGCAACAAGCCAAGGATACCCTCAAAGGGGTCCTCAACACCAGGGCAATAAAAATCAACGCTGACCGTGCTATTAATGTCATTCTCAAGGTTAAAAAAACATAACAAACTGCAACACTTGATACCACGCTTTTACTTTTGTTTTTATTTCCTGGAAAAAATATATTGATAAATAAATTGGTTTGACAGTTTAACCAAAATTTACTTCCCATACCACGGCCACCACAAGCGGGGGCGCTGCATCTGGAACACATTTTTACGGGCAGTGGCTTTGGCGAGCGACCACCGGCCGGGGCAAACACCTTTTTTAGCGCCCGCCATCTCCCCCCCTCATTCGGAAACCATATAATATCATATGTAAAAATAAACCATTTGCTCCTTGGTAGTAGCCTCCTGGGCATGGGATGTCGATGGGCCCCCTGATGAAATAATTTTAGTCTGTAGTTGATGTTGGTGTGTGTGGATGTGTGTATGATAATGGGGTGGGGGGGAGCTATTGATTGAATCAGGTGGAGAGTTGTTCTTTCAAAAACTCAACATTGCTAACCTTTCGTCAGAGTACAACTGTTACCTCTGCCTGTTACTCTTAGAATAACAGGGAGGTCACAGCCTGTATCACACAGCCACATATATAGTCAATATGTCTTATGAGTATAATTGATAGAGGTGGATGCGGTTGGACATAACAAGATGAAAGGGGAAATCGATTAAGGTATCTGACTTACAGTATTGACAGACTTCATAAGACCTATGGATTTGAATAGCCTGGCTTTAAGTAGCCATATGCCATTCCTGACTACAAAGTGATAATTATTTAATCTGTTGGTGAATACTACAAAATAAAATAAATATGTACGTAAAAGAAAAAAAAATAGGTTAATATCAAAACAATTGTTTACTATGACACACAATTGCATCCTGATATTTGAGGATCATGAACTTTTCCAGTGCAATTGGCAAAACAACAAGTTTCTGGAACAATTCTAGTTTCAATTATTCCCACTCCCCATCTCTTCCCCCCCCCCCCTCCTCCGTAGCAGGGCTGTTCTTATGGAATGATTCACTCTGTGTACCTCACTGCCAAGGATATTTGTTGGTAACAATTTAGAATGAAATGAAAATTTAGGTAAACTTTTATTTAATAAAAATAAACATTTTGGAAGACTCTTTAGAATGGCGAGGGAGGAGAATGTTGTATATGTTGTAAATGTTGGTAACATGTTGTAAATGTTGTATATGTTGTAAATGTTGAACATGTTGTAAATGTTGTATATGTTGTATATGTTGTAAATGTTGTGTATGTTGTATAGGTTGTATATATGTATAGGTTGTATAGATATATAGGTTGTATAGGTTGCTCTATGCACAGACCGAAATAGTAGCATACGCATAGCGTAAGAATGACTGTGGGGGGAACGCGTGCGCGTGGCGCAGTTGTCCTCGGTTGACTGACGCATGCCCTTATGCAATATAATTTGTTACGTTTGTACGACCAATAAGGTGTGAAATCTACAATGTCGAAGCTTTTTGAAATTACTGTAAATGACGATATGAACTAATGTTGGATTAAAAGGTGGCATGATAGCAACATGTTTTTATTTTGGCGCGGAAAGACAATTTATTCTACAACAAGGCTTGCCTCTAATAACAATGTTCGCGACCACCGAATCAGTTGATGTTTATGTGTGTGTGTGTGTGAGCGTATTTATAAAATTGATTGATTTACACAATGTATGTAAAATAAATTCTTACTCTTCTGTCATCATCATCGGTCGTCGAGGCACTCCCTTTCACACTCTCTCCCCCCTTTTTTTTCTCTGTTCCAAGTTTGGGGGTCTTGCGTTTGAAGAGTTCTCATAAGCATGGGCGCAACCGATGTACGAGTCAAAGTGTCCGACCTCTACTCAAAAATCAAGCCCACTGGTAGTCGACCAACAAAATTTGGGCAGAAATACCACTCTTCATCTTACCTAATATTTCAGACCCTACCAACTTCAACATACTGGTTGTTCCCTGCCCCTTACCTAAGAAGGTTTAGTCAGTAAGGGAATTGATTTTCTAATGTTTAGTAAGGAAATTGATTTTTAATGTTTAGTAAGGAAATTGATTTTTTAATGTTTAGTAAGGGAAATCGGATTTTTAATAAGCTAGTAAGGAAATTGATTTTTTAATGTTTAGTAAGGAAATTGATTTTTAATGTTTAGTATAAAACTGATTTTTAATGTTTAGTAAGGAAATTGATTTTTTAATGTTTAGGTAAGGAAATTGATTTTTTAATGTTTAGTAAGGAAATTGATTTTTTAATGTTTAGTAAGGAAATTGGTTTTTAAAGTTTAGTAAGAAATCGATTTTTTAATGTTTAGTAAGGAAATTGATTTTTTAATGCTTATAAGGAAATTGGATTTTTAATGTTTAGTAAGGAAATTGATTTTTTTTAATGTTTAGTAAGGAAATTGATTTTTAATGTTTAGTATGAAAATTGATTTTTAATGTTTAGTAAGAAATTGATTTTAATGTTTATAATTGATACAATCAAATCATCGCTTTCTTTTCCATTCACCTACTAGTTCAATGAATAGAAAAACAAAATAAAATTACACAACTTACGTGTAACCGAAAAAATCTACGTACGGAGAAAATTTGCGGGTCGTTATCTTTCTGCCTTGGTGCTTTAAAAATGACAAAATGGTGATAGTCGCAATGTACATTTTGGTTTTTCCTGTTCTTATAGTAGGTATATAGGTAAAATCAACACCTCCCGCTTACACATCTAATAATTAATAACAATTTGTTTTCATTTAACCAAGACGATTCGCCACATTAAGTGGAAATAAAAATAAAGTGATAGCAATATTCCTGAATTATTACGTTCCGAAGTAAAAAAAATTAAATTGAATGGGTTTACGCATAAATTTTACAGATAACATCTTTTAAAATTTGGGCTTTGTAGGATAATTCTACACTTCCGTCGACAAATAAATTGTCAAAAAAACATTAAGAAAGTTAATCAAGTTTTATTTATATTTGGCAAACATATAAGCTATAAATTAGCGTTTAAAAGTTGTATTGTCTGTCGTTCCAAACTGTTGGAATTCTTTTAAAGGAAAAAAGTTCATTCATTCGACGACGGCGGCGATGGATGAAGAACGACTGTATGATCAGTACTGCCACAATTAGAGCCACTGTGGTCAAAGCTACTGCAGTGGACACCATTTCAATGACAGGTTTGTCGACCGCTTGATGACGTATACCAACGGTTATTATTTCATATTTTGTAATTTGGTCTGCAAGTCTTATAACTTAGAATTTCTAAAAAAAAAAAATCTTTGTAAATACATACACTTTATATTCATTCTCCGAATTAAATAATTCAGAATATTCATTAATTTACGTTCGGTAAATTTTATGCTTTAGACTCCACAACTAGAGGGGGGGGGTAAGGTGTGTGTGGGGGGTCAATTCAAAAAGCTGGACAAGGAGGAGGGGCTAAATAGCAAAAAATAAAATAATTGGTGGATGTCTTTTATGGATGACCCCTCGTGGTTATTTTTTTTTCACTATGTATTATTGAATAATGTGATCCTGGTCATTGATAACCCAATGACGTTATAGAATTGTAGAAGTTGAAGTCAAAACTTACCTCGCTCGAATACTATGAAGCAACCCAAACAAAAGCGAATAACAAAACAAAAATAAAATGCAGATGTTGTGTGCTGGTATTTACTTTTGGTTTGTCGAGTTACAGTGACGATGTACAAACACCAAACAACAGAAGAGTCAAATGCAGGCTTTGTATCTTCTTCTTTAATCTTAGTGTTTATTTCACAACATCAAATCTTTACATCAAAGTTCATAACATATAATCCAATAGTCTCTAACGCCTTCTATATATATCTACTGCTGTCTTACTACTAAAATTATGCTCTGACTAACTGCTAGAATAATAGAAGACTATAGTGGACTTCTGTTACATCTCAATGTCCACTCTCTACGCTCGCCTCAGCCCCAATTCTTACTCTATCCCCAAATCTACTGTCCCCAATCTCTCGCTCTCCTTGTGCCCCACCCACTGGTCGGATTGGTTAATTAAAAAAAAAACCCATTAAAAGGTTAAGCCCTTTGCCACCCTCGGTTATGTTCGGTAATTTTGTCAAGAATGTCAGTTGACTTTCCACTCGAAACAAAGCCTAAGGTATCATATGTCACGTCCCTAACCTGGGTCGCTAGAAAATATAACGACTCTAGCCCCAAATATTTAACCCTGAACTCTTGATTTAACCACTCAAAGATTTACTTAACATATTATCCTACATTCTAACCAATGTGTGAGAACATGTTCTCCACAGCAGTAATAAATGATTTCCTTGAATGGTGGGCTAAACTCTGGATTTCAAAACTCATGGCTTGTTAAAAATACAAGAACATCAGATCTCCACGGCCTTGAATATGCCAAAAAAGTGTGTGTGTGTGTGTGTATATATATATGTGTGTGTGTGTGAGTGGATATTTTTTAAGAGATCAGTGCCGGAACCTAGGGGACTTGGGAGCCGGCGGGGGTTGCCACTTTAGGGGCCCCTGCATCTGACATTTGACACCGTGACATGAGATAATGTACTTAATATTTAATGTAAAAAAACTAATTTTGGGGGCCCCCCTCAAAACTGGGGCCTGTGTGACTTTCAAATTTGGACCACACCTCCCTAATCCCCCCACCCTAGGTACGCCTTAGTTAGAGATGGTGGTGGTGGTTGAATGAAATATACACTGTTTGATTCAGTTTGTGCATGTGTGTTAATCACGCTTTTAAGTAACTCTAGAGAGTATGAATTTTTATATTGTTATGTGACGAAGTTTTTTCTAGTTGACGTCATTACATTTTGCTTAGAGACTAGCCTTGAGATAGAGGCAGTTACTCTTGATCTCAGACTAGCAAGTCGTGTTTTACTTGATTGAAGATGTGCCTTCATTATGTGCCTTTGTCTAAAATTTAATGTAATATTTTAAAGTCTACGTCCACAAATAAACCAGGAATCAGCCGCCACTGTTTTGGTGTATTTATTTGTAGTTGTTTGAATGTAAAAGTCTTCTAGACATGTATGGTTACTTCATGAGTTTAAGGGGGAGGAATTATTTGTGAATGAAACAGTAGACATCCCCCACCTATCACCCCACCCGGCCCACTTCCTTCCTGCCATCCTATTATTTACCGACACCCCCACACACACACACACACCCCCAACACACACATACAAGAGGCGATTTCCTTGGTATGAAAACAATAACCGGAATAAGTCGGCGTGTCCTGACAAAGTATGAATGTACCCGGATCGGTGGTTACTTCTAGACATGTATGGTTTATCTGGTTACTTCTAAACATGTATGGTTTATCTGGATACTTCTAAACATGTATGGTTTATCTGGTTACTTCTAGACATGTATGGTTTATCTGGTTACTTCTAGACATGTATGGTTTATCTGGTTACTTCTAGAAATGTATGGTTTATCTGGTTACTTCTAGACATGTATGGTTTATCTGGTTACTTCTAGACATGTATGGTTTATCTGGTTACTTCTAGAAATGTATGGTTTATCTGGTTACTTCTAGACATGTATGATTTATCTGGTTACTTCTAGACATCTATGGTTTATCTGGTTACTTCTAGACATGTGTGGTTTATCTGGTTACTTCTAGGCATGTATGGTTTATCTGGTTACTTCTAGACATGTAAGGTTTATCTGGATAATTCAAGTCTCGCTCTCAATAGTAGACCAAAGTGTAATAACAACAATCAAATTTAGACTTCAATTTTGTCCATAGATATGAGGCCCGGGGAGCGGTATGGGAGGGGGCTAGCCCTGAGTTCACGCCGAGATCATGGTGTCTGTATATGAGAACAAGATAAATCGCTTCATCCGCACAGATGCCTAGTAATGAGAGATGATGATTTGATAAAAGATACATGACATGGGCAACAGGTCGTAGGAGCTTCCGACTATGTCTAACATGACATCCCCCCTCCCCCTCACCGATGCAGATACCCTGAGCAGTTGCCTGTCAGGCCGATTCATGTGATTATTTTTTTGGTTAAAGCTGTCTATTATTATAAGTTCGAAACTCATTCATGCCAAATTATTTTCTCTCTCTCATATATATATATATATATATATATATATATATATATATATATATATATAAATATATATATATAAATAAATAAATAAATATATATATATATATACTATTTTGAATACGGTTTAAATAGTAACAGTTTTTAAGACATAATATGTAGATGTGTTGTTATAAAATTCATTATCGTAATCGAATGTGGCGGAGATCGATACACCACTATATGTATACTTTGTTAAAATCTGCCATCGAACACACGCATGTAAACGGGGGGGGGGGGCAAACAGACATCCACAACGAGGCTATTTGAATTGTGTCACCCAGCTGATGAACTAATTGTTCTAGGTGTCCACCGTCCACGTAGTTTCATTTTATTCTCGTTGCCGTGTTTTAGTGGAACTGTGACCAATTAAAAAAAAACAACAACCAACGGTTCACAGTCAGCACTTTGTGTGTTAAAGCAAGGGCTGCCAACTATTATACTTTAAGAGTCATCCAGAGAAAATATATATGAAAAAGTCTCCAGATTATACTAAATTTATAGCAAAATAAAAATGGTACATGTAAATGACAAAATAAAAGTATCCAGATCTATTATTTGTTAACATTTTGTTTGTTATGTCTAGATTTGTCCGAAAATATTTACATCCGAATAAAAAAAATAGCATGATTGTCAGCAGTAATTCGAAGTGGATAGTCCAACAACACGCGCGTTAGTCCGTGCTGAACGAAACTAAATTGTTTTATGTTTTTATGTTGACTGTCTTCCGACTAGCCATGTCTGGACTGAGTTGCAATAATTAGTTTTCGTTAGTTGTACCTGGACAGAGATCGGCCGAAAGGCAAATTTTATATAAAACAAAAATTTATATAACAGAATTTTTAAAAAGTATAGGAATAAAAAAAAACTGTGTATGTAACTATTAAAAAAATATCATTATATAGATCTGCAATACCATTGGTTAGGCAGAGAATTGAACCAGTTGTCTCCCCTCTGAGACCAGTTGAGAATTGGGGAAACACTGAAAATAAATCGTCTTTTTTAAATTTTAACTTTGTTTCGTTATTTAACATTGCACACAGCAGTGGTCCTCACACTTTTACGCTTACCGGCCCCACCATGACAACGGTTTTTTTGGTTCCGCGAGCCACCTTCAAAACAAAATACTTCCATACGTTTGAGAACCGCTGGTAGACAGTAATGGGGGGAAAAGGCGGCAAAGTTTGAGAGAATAATTGTCGCTTTTTTTTTAAGGATCTGTGTTCCAAGTTGTATTGGCTAGACATGTATAGAGTTGTTGAACTATCTCTGATGTGAAATAATCATTTTAAAAACCCCAACAACTAAGAAATAATTATGTTTGTGTGTGTGTGTGTGTTAAAACTCATATTACACAATTTAGTTTGTCGTCTCACTGGACCCGCTTACTCTCCCCAGCAAATCACATACACGGGCCTACTACGGCTCCTATGGTCAAGTGACGCCCCTGTCCACCTGTTTAAACCGGCCCGTACCTCTCTCTCTCTCTCTCTCTCTCTCTCCTAAAAAAAACTTGTACATTTTTTTATAACTTTTATATTTAATTTATATCAGCTCTTATAAAAAAAAATAAAACTCCATCTTTCTGTTATAGGCCCGGCTCATCAGTGGAAATTAAATAACCCAGTGTGGACCACGATTTCAAAAAGTTTGCCCACCTCCGCCCTATTATGAATTATTATTATTATTTTTTTTTAGAGTTCCTGCAATACCTGACCTAAAAAATAAACCCTAGATGAGATCATGAGAAACTGGCCCTGTAGCGCTATTGAAAGTTTCATCGAAGCTTAAAAAAAAAAGTAAACGCTACTGGTGACAGTGTTATGATTTTGCTTATCACAATATCTGGCATTACGATTGAGATAAATGTTTCTATGAATCAGTAAGTGTAATTCGTAAAAAAAAAAAATAGAATAAATGCCAACGGTTGTGGATGAAATATAAGGCAACCTCCGAGAAAATCCCTCATATGACCATGGGCGTATTCATTTTGAAAAAATGGGCATTTGCCCCCCCCCCCTACATTTAAAAAAAATGTCATAAAGTTGTTATTTGCCCCCCCCCCCCGGAAAATTTTTGCCCCCCCCCCCGGAAAAATTCCTAGCGACGCCCATGCATATGACTAGTAACTGAAAGAATGTAGCGACCAAGTCTCGCTTTGTTTGGGAAAATGGCGGTAACTGTGCTCACTGCGTAGAACACAATACAAAATAATAATTTTAAAACATCACAGTGCTTGGCCTGTTTGCTGTCAGTTTTTAGAGCATTTTCGAAAAAAAAAAATGCTCTATTGTCCCCGTTTTGTCTGTCTGTCCGTCTATCCGTCATCACCCTAGATCTCAACAACCATAAGTTCTAGACCCATGATGTATATATCATTTTGTAGGTCTTGGCCTGCCAAGAAATGACTTTTTCCATTTCGCGATCTGACCTCTCAGGGCCGTAAAAGGGGCCTTAGTACCGTTTTTTACTATATAAGCTATATTAATAAAGGAGCGCTATATCTCAGCAACTATAAGTCCTAGACCCATGATGTATATATCATTTTGTAGGTCTTGGCCTGCCATGTGTACATCCAAAGTTCATTTCGCGATAGGACCTCTGAGGGCCGGGCTTCAGGGCTCATAAGGGGCTTATATATTATATATACACCTTGTACGTTCAATAGCCCGTTCATTTGGTGCGAAATACTGCAGCACGTAGTTTCACCAAGATTTATTAAGAAACTCATCAAATGAAATAGTAAGCTTGTGTTCTGAGTTTAATTGAAAGTATCAGAGCTATGCAACAATTGACGGAGTTTTCGGACGATTAAATGACTATAATTTCGAATGTTTTCAATTATGAGTCCTATTTCAGTAACCACAAACCACTTGTAATTAGATTTAAGAGAAAATATTTTTTTTTTAAATATAAAGAAACGTCTTTATAATTTTTTTTTTTACAGATATATGCATTACACAATTGAATTTATAAACATTTCCAAAATTTACAAATATTTACTGAAAGATAGCATACGTACTGATACATAACATGAAAATGCGCTAACACGTCCTGTGTCCAGAATGGAACAGGCTTAATTGCTTGTTTTTTATTAGCAGTTAAACAGTTTGAAATCAAATATGGGGGAATGGCGGGAAGCCGTTGAAGAGTCGGTGTAGTTATTTTTAACAGCCTCTTCTTCATGTTTTTGTTTTTTTTTTTAAATTACATGTATAATCGAATTGTTTATTACTGATTTCGTTGCTTTCAATTCATTACTTTCAATTCATTACTTTCAATTCATTGCTTTCAATCCATTACTTTCAATCCATTACTTTCAATCCAATACTTTCAATCCAATACTTTCAATCCATTACTTTCAATGCATTACTTTTAATTAATTACTTTCAATCCAATACTTTCATTTTATAATGACTTTATTTCATCCTGCAAATACATTTATAGAAACTTTTTGGTTTTTACTAATATTTGTCCGTCGCTGATATTGAATTTTAACTAAACTTATTAACGGTTAAATTTCGACCAATTTTAACATAATATTCCGCATTTAAGTTTATAATCGAATGTTTGTAACCATAATGTCTATTTTATGACATCTAATACATAATCGTCTAGTTACATAAGTGGTAATATTTTACAATGAAGAGTAGGTAACGTTGTCACCTGCCGGCCTTGACATTTAACACAGTTCCTTTTAAGGGCACCGATTGTGGCACGAAGCACACAATTTGAGGGGTTGGGGTTCTATCTCTTGATTTCATTCCTGGGATGTTGTAAGCATTGCGAGATACAGAATAGGCCTTTCAGCTGGATTAACACAATTTTTATACACGACAGGATTTTTTTTACTAACGGAGCTAACCGTTCCATACATATGGTTGTCCCTATGTGGGGTCGTTATTTCACATGGAGACAGTTTTCTTCAGGCGTATGTTACTGGAAGAGAAACCAAAACCGCACGCACGCGCACACACACGTGCACACACACGCGCGCACACACATTCATTTTTGGCAATAGCGGTGTTATAATTACTCCGCTGTTAGATCGAGACACGCCAGATCCTAGACATCTTCAGACAGAGACACAGAGTGACAGAATGTTGACTTTAAGTTACAGGACTAACTTTATTGTCCCCCATGCTCCTCTCTCTCTTTATTTCTTTTCACTTTCTCATTCTTTTCTCTATCTTTCTTTCTCTCCGTCCAGAGTAATCAAAGAACGTTAGACAGATTTTTGTCAAATCACTCCTTCGCTCCGGCTTCTTTTTTTTTTTACTCACCCCTCCACCAACCAACCGAAAATAATCATTGTTGATGTTCCGCCATTTTTGTTTTGTCGCGTGCTGGCATAATTATTCCACGTGCCGCCCGTGTTTGTTTTATTGGTCACTTTTGGTAGCGCAAACTGAAGAAGAACATTAAAAAAAGAAAGATTTCTCGCGAGACGTGGTCGAGGGTGAAGAGAAAAAAAAAAAGGGGGGGGGGGGTTTGATAAAAAATGAACTCGAAACTTTGAATGAGTTGTGAGTAAAACCAACCATTGGAGAAAATGATGACATCCAACGACCAAAAAAAAAAAGGAAAATTCACAAGATAAAAAGCTAAACTAAGGGACTGCTGGGATGGGGGGGGGGGATGAAGAAGGGACTGTGATGTTTTTCTAGTATCCCCCCCCACCTCACTCACTCACTGTACCGGACAGAAGAAAATTGACCGAAACCTGATGTTGATCTAGAAGACCGGTCGCGGAATCCAAAACCTGGTCTTTTCATCATGGAATTCTGGGTCGCCCGAGAAGAAACTCGATTGAGGGGAGGGGGGAGATTGGGTGTGTGTGTGGGGGGGGGATATATTCATCCAATCGGAGAGCTTGAAAATTGAAGGGGGGGGGTCGGGTCGGGGGGGGGGTTAAACCTGATACCGCAGTGTATAAAAAATACAATTATATGTATATTCAGTTCTATCCTTGCATTAATACTTTTTTTTCCCCTCCCCTTTCATTGGATGCCCGCTAGCTATGGTAAGTGAGTGGTGATCGTTAGCGGTGTGTGTGTGTGTGTGTGTGTGTGTGTGTGAGAGGGTGATCAGAGAATGGGCCGGGAGTTTATAGAAAAAAGAAACCGGAGATCAAAGGTGGGTGTGGGGAGTCGGGGGGGGGAGGTGGTGACTTCGCATTCAGTGAAAAGCGAAACCCCGGAAGTAAGAGAACATCGGGAGATGAAGTAGATAACTGAGTTGACCGTTAGTCACTGTTTGAAAAAAAAAGTTTATCCTGTCCACTTCGTTTGATTGGACTGGACCGCGGCATCGGCGTACAAAAAAAATATAACAACCGAAAACAAAAAAAAAACACAGACCGGAAAAAAAAGTTATGGTGGTTATCGAAATACAAGCGATACTAAGACAACGCCTCTCCACAACTCTATTTATAAATCACATTTTTGTATTTCTTCTCTTTCCCGTTCCATGTTTTTGATATATGCGCGTTCTTGTTATTGCGTCATCAATAATGACGCGTTTTGTCTGTCTGTCTTTCTGTCCGTCCGTCCGTCCGTCATCACCCTAGATCTCAACAATCATAAGTCCTAGACCCATGATGTATATATCATTTTGTAGGTCTTGGCCTGCCAAGAAATGACTTTTTTCCATTTCGCGATCTGACCTCTCAGGGCCGTAAAAGGGGCCTTATAAAGTACCGTTTTTTACTATATAAGCTATATTAATAATGGACCGCCCTATATCTCAGCAACCATAAGTCCTAGACCCATGATGTATATATCATTGTGTAGGTCTTGGCCTGCCAAGTGTACATCAAAAGTCCATTTCGCGATTTGACCTCTCAGGGCCAAAATATAAGAGTTTTTTATGTACCGTTTTGCTTATATTTTAAATATAAATAATAAAAGCTAATCAAAGGGGCGTAATCATTATTTATTTTTGTAACAGTTATTCAACATGACTTACTTCCCGTACTTTATATAAAACAACAATTGACGGAGTTTTCGGACGATTAAATGACTACAATTTAGAATGTTTCAATTATGAGTCCTATTTCAGTGACCACAAACCACTTGTAGTTAGATTTAAGAGAAAATAATTTTGTTTTCAAATATAAAGAAACGTCTTTTTAATATCTTTTTTCAGATATATGCATTACACAATTGAATTTATAAACATTTCCAAAATTTACAAATATTTACTGAAAGATAACAAACGTACTGATACATAACATGAAAATGCGCTAACACGTCCTGTGTCCAGAATGGAACAGGCTTAATTGCTTGTTTTTTCTCGTGATTGGTTTACAGTTAAAAAAAAAAACCTGATCCAACAAAAATGGAATGGCCCTAGTAAAACTTTTCACTTGCCCAGGGGTAGGCAAACGTTATGAACAGCGGGCCTCAATGGGTTCGTAAATTTGGACAGTAGTTCCGGAGAAGATCAGATGGATGAAGTGTTGATACGAAATACTGTGAACGAAACAAAAATGTCATCAATGTGACGAGGGGAGAAAAGCAGAGCGCGGGCTTGTTCAAATCAGCTTGATGGGCCGGGATAGGCCATGGCGGTGCTAGCCCAAAACTTGGCTCTCAGATCATGGATTATAAAGAAAGCTAACAATTCCTGGAGTCCAAATGCTCCAAGTTGCGTGATGTCCCTTACCAGTGATATTCTAGTTATTAAAATCATTTTAGTTATAGTTTTGATTAGTTTTTTTAGCAATCATTTTTATTATTATTTAGTTATAGTTTTAAATTCATTTTAGTTATAGTTATAGTTAGTTTTTTCATCAATCATTTTTATTATTATTTAGTTATAGTTATAGTTATTGGATAATTTTCGTAAGCACTGCAAAACTTCAAATGCCCATCATACGACAGATACATGCCAATTAAATTTTAATATCCACTGCACCACACACTACACTATCACACTACACATGAATTGAACAGAAAATAAGTTTTAAAAAATCTTGAAAACTATTAAGTTTGTAAAAACCAGTAGTAAAAGTGACTTCAAAGTTGAATAAAAAAATTCAAGTTGTTTAATTTCAAATTGTTACATCAAACAAATTGTTGCCTAATTCTTTTTAATTAAATAATTTCGTTCAGCAAGTCACTGTTGACTTTCAGCCATACTCTCATTTCCAGCGACTTCTCCATTCTGTTCCTCCTCCCGGTGGTCAGCATCCCACAAACTGAAAACAGCCGTTCAACAAATGCTTGAGAAGCAAGTGCTGCTAATAGGTCTAGAGTCATAGGTGCAAGTTGACTGTACGACTTCGGACAGCTTCTCAACCAAAATGGTATGGCATTGTCTGTGATTGCATTGCACTGGATGTCAGCAATGTACTTGTTGATCATGCCGGTGGCCACATTCATTTCTGACATCTGCAACTGATGAGGTGTGGCACTGTCAGATGCAGAAAGTTTCATTGCTAGGTTTGGAAACTGAATCTGAAGAATACTCTGCTGCTGCAGTTGAATTTCATCTGGTGATTTTGTTCTTTATTGTTTAACCTGTATATAACATGTGCACAATAGTAAAAGTCAATCAGGTGATTGACAAATAACTATATAGTACTTTTACACATACTGGTTACCGGCATGGCAACTGACAAGCACAAATTAGAATAGTAATTTTTACCAGTATTTAACTATATACCAACTTGCAGCCAGTACCTCAAAAATAAAACTCTTAACACAAATTGTTGTTGGATTATTATTCATTTACATTATTGTCAGTTTTTATTCAAAATCTGTGTACTTATACAACATGCCATGCCAGTGCCACCACCCACTACCAATAATAGCATTACCATTATTACAGTACTAGATAGTAGATTGAATTTCATAGCAGTGAACTAAATGACATAACACAACTATAATTAATACATAGCAATGTTAGCATGTCTAATTGATGGAGTAAAATGAAGTCCCACAAACCTCGTTTATTCTGTATTATGTTGTCAGCCTCAAGCAGCTTTTTCAACTCTTCGTCTTCTATCATCATAGTAACTACCGGTGATGGATTTAGAAGGCATGCTGCTGCTGGTATTGGGTTGAAATTGTCAGCAGCTGGATGCAGCTAAACCTGGTCTTCATATCACTCAGCATGGTAGATGTAACTGACTTTGATGCCTTGCAAGACTTAGGTGGCACTGCAGCTTGATAATTGCAGGCAGTATATGAGAAAGTGATTGACTGTCTGTTTGAAGTTTATCAGTCTGCACAGCAAACGGCTTCAACAGATCAGACAATTCTTGTAGTCGCATCCATTCGCTAATCAACAGTGTGTCAGTTTTCATCTCAGCCAGTAATTCAGTAACACACGCTTTGAGTTCAATAAAGCGAGATATCATATGGTAAGTGCTGTTCCATCTGATACTGTTATCACTGAAAAGCACTTTGCCACATCGTTGTTTAATTTTTTCTATCCCTTTACTTGACTTTCTCATTTTTCCAACCATGTGTCTAACTTTAGTAAGGAGGCTGTCATAATGGCTGAATGCTTTTTTTCACCACAAGCTGAAGCGAGTGAGCTAGACACGCCATTCTAGGATAAGGCATATGACTAGATTTGTCTAACTCTTCTAATTCAATTGAGTAAACTAAGTCTGCCGGTGTTCAATTTGTTATTAAATGACAAGCGATCATAAAAGAAATATTTACAGAAATCGTTCAATTAATATTCTGTGTTATGTTCCACAATCTAAACTTTAAACCAAAATTATGGATACCTCAATATAATGTAATATTTATATTGTTTAAATTGTTTATATTCCTAAAATATGTCTATTTTTAATGTTCAATTATTTCCCTTTATTACTAACCTAAAATACGTCACATTTTTTTTTTCATTTTTTGACTATTACGTCACATGACTGAAATGAATAAAAATACGTCACATTTTTTTTTTCATTTTTTGACTATTACGTCACATGACTGAAATGAATAAGGGTTGAGATTGAGTAGCGCCGTACACAACGTTTACAATGCAAACTAACCCATTTATGATGGGGGCTTCACACAGAGGGTGTAAGGAGTGGGCCCATTTTGAGGAGGGCCCCCAAAATATTTTTTAAACTAAATATTAAGTACATTATCTCATGTCAAAATGTAGTGGCTCCCGAAGATGCCTAAAATCCCTTGGTTCGGCATTGGCTTCACAGAACTATAATGTTGAAAGCTTTGATATGTCTTTCTTTTTTAAGAGGCCTATTGTTTTCTGCGTCTGCGGTCTCAACTGCATTGATGGAATACTATGTTTTTAATTGAATGTCAGCTAAAAGCAACACAACGATTCTTCCTTCTCGGGACCAAGCTTGAGAAGCGTCAAAAAATTATCTCATGTCAAAATGCAGGGGCAGCCCCCAAAGAGGCCAAGCCCACCGAGCCTCGAAATCCCTAGGTTCTGCACTGCCGGGTCGGCAATTTTTATTAGTTAATTGTACTATGCTACAATGTGTGGGAGCCCTGAAACCCGGTCCTCAGAGGTCCTATCTCGAAATGAACTTTTGATGCACACATGGCAGGCCAAGACCTACAAAATGATATATACATCATGGGTCTAGGACTTATGGTTGTTGAGATCTAGGGTGATGACAGACAGACAGACAAAACGGGGACAATAGAGCATTTTTTTTTTCGAAAATGCTCTAAAAAGCACATTTTGATGACATAATAATTCTTTTATCCTAATTTTTAAAAAAAGGGACAGACATTTACAATAAATAATCGGCACAGGCCATTTTAATACATGCATTACCTAATGCCACTTTTTTTTTTTGCTTAACTGTTGGATGTACCTTACACCTGCATGTTAACCATCCGCGGTGCGCCACCTATGAAAATTTCACGCCATGTTTTGTGATAGTTCGCGGCGTTAATGGAGTCCTGTGTTGGCGCAGATACAGAAGAAGGCCCGATAAGATAAAAACACCCAACAAACAAACAAACAAATAACCGCTAACTAATCGTCTAGTTACACTCGGACACGAATCGGTCATTACCCGTCCATGCACGCTCTCCACGTTATCGGCCCGCAGACGACCCCCCCCCTTCCCCAATCCTCCACCCACTTTTACCTCTTTCATTTTATTTCACGTTCAGTGTGTTCAACGGTTTTACTGGGTGGGTGTGTGTGGGTGTGTGGGTGGCGGTGTACCCGAGCTGTCAGAAGCAGGTCGCGAGTTGGGCATTCCGGTTACTCCCCCTTGAAGCGTAGCGAACTGTGTGGTTGTGTTGAATAGCCACTGCGGTGAACATGTACTAGAAACACTGAGATGGGGTGATGAGTCTCTGTAGTCGGGGTCGGCCTTAAACCGATTGGAACAATGGGGCCTCCGCAGGTCATGCCGTCATCACTGCGCATCTGGAGTTATATTTTGAGCTTGGGGGGCCCCACCTTCATCTTTCCGTCCAGTCGGGGCCCGGACCGCACAAAAGTCGGCCCTGCCAGTAGTGGTCACAAAGAGTTGGATAATGGAGTAATAGACAAATACACGATCATCACTTAAGATCTCGAAAGTTTTTTTCAAACAGAATGAAATGTTACAAATAGCCACACCATGGTAAATTTAGCCCAGACTTAATGGCGGCGGGAGGGGTGTTAATGAAACAGTTATAAAACAACTGATTCAGTTGAAACTGCACTAAATTCATCGAATTATCTCGTGCGGGTCTAAGAGCCCCCGCCCCCCCCCCCCCCGTTGTGACAGTGGCTGAACTTTTATCCCTCACCCTCCTCCCGTCCCCCAGTAATTGACCCTCACGGATGAAAATATCGATACACAAAATTTTCTGCGAAGTTTCTCAAACCCACGGCACGATTACTGAAAAACATTTTAGCGCCAGTTTCGGAACAAACATGCCAGCAACGCAATTAAAGACGTGAGCACCAACAAGTGAGGCCGTCCGTGCAAGGATTCCTGTGTGAGTTAATGCCATTAAAATAATGAGCGAGAAACACTTGAAAGGTGCATAAACATTTGTCACATGACCTGGCCGAAATAGACACTGACCAATCCAAAACCTGCATTCACTGCAAAACAAAACCAATATTTTTTTAAACAATAGAGAGAGAGAGAGAGAGAGAGAGAGAGAGAGAGACAGACAGACAGACAGACAGACAGACAGACAGACAGACAGAGAGAGCGAAAGAGACAGAGAGAGAGATAGAGAGTAAATGTGTTGGCTAAAGAAAGCTAAATGTTGAAGATGTTGTGGGAAAGGTTTAACAACTTCTGTCGCCATGCTTGTTGTGGGAATCCATGCCATGACTATAATTATCTATGTTGTTCTATCAGTCTGATAGTCAGACTTCTATGAAAGTCTGTTTGCGTTCTGGCTTGTTGTACCCTTCGTCTCTCTGTCTGTCTGTATTTGTGTCCCTCTGTCTGTCTGTACCTGTATCTCTCTGTCTGTCTGTATTTGTGTATGTCTGTATTTGTGTCTGTCTCTGTTTGTGTCTCTCTGTCTCTATTTGTGCCTCGCCGTGTGTCAGTTTACCCCCCCCCCCGGTCGGCTTCTCTTCACTTCTATTCACACCACTGTAAAAATAAAACTTCACATTTATCTATCATCATTCTGTCTCTTTATCTCCCGCCAAGTCTACCTTTATCTAATCTGTTAGTATATCAGACCGTTCAGTTCTTTGTCTCCTCAACCTTCTCTCTCTCTCTCTCTCTCTCTCTCTCTCTCTGTGTTTTATATATTGTGGATACCCCACGCCCTCCCCCCACCCCCACCAGTGTTTTCTCTCAGTGGCCTACTTAATTAAATTTTTTTTTTTTAGAGTAATCGAATCAATAAGTTCACAAATCTGTGTCCAGCATACATTGATAATCATCACATTCTCTACGCTGTCATTTATCTATATTGACATCTGTGGTAAATCATAAATAAACCAGTAAACTACATCATACCCCCCCAACCCCACCCCCTTCTTCCTTTTTACGGTTGTAAACAGACAAAACAAAACAAACAAACAAAAAAAAATCACACGTGACATCTTTGAGCAGTGACGAACTTATCTTTTTTCTCCCCCCCCCCCGTCGGTACTTTTCGAAACACCCACCGTTAACATTTCTGACACATTCGTCCCTTAAAACGCCCCCCCTCCCCCCAGCCTACATACAGGCTAAAAAAAAAAACAACTCAGTGTGACACAGAAGTATTTAGTCGGCCAGTGTTTGACTAAAGGTTTTAAACTCAGGGCCTCGCCTGGGCTCTATTGGTATGCCGCGATGTTATGTCTCCCCCCCCCCTCCCACCATCCCACACCCTCTTTAAATGGTTCGCTGTAAGTAGGTTGCCACCGCGTGTCAGGGTGGATTGGGTCGTACAGAGTGAGATGGCGGTACAGGTGGTAGACGTTACTTCACCTGTTTATAAAGGTGATTCGGGTGGTTCCCAAGTCGTTGTCGTCCCCACCACCCACACCCCCACCCACACCCACATGTCTGTCCTCCGGTGGTTAAAGATGACGTGAGCCAAGGGGGGCGGTGGGGGGGAAGACTGCCGTGTCTTAGATTCCCTTCCCCCCCACCCTTTTCCCAACTCAGCGGTCATCACACACAGAAGTTCTCAGGGAAGTGGGGGGGGGGGGACGTAGGGAGGCCCCGGGGATGGGGGAGGTGGGATGTTTTCTTAAAACACTCCTCCAGTTGCTCTTTGCTCTCTCCATTTCATGTCTGTGGATATATGGTGAGTATATTATGAGGATATTGTGAGGATATTTTGAAGATATATATATATATATATACAATGTCTTTATCACCCCCATCCCACCCCTTTATATTTGTTTTATTCTTTGCTTTCCTTTTATTTTCTTTCTATTTCCTTTCACCCACTTCTCCGCCCCGCCCACCCCGGACCCTCCTCAACTTTTCTCTTTGGCTCACATCCAATTCAGACATAACTATATTACAACGGAATCATATAAATAATTATTATAAAGTAAAAAAAAAATTATCACTCGTGGCATCAAAAAGATGGGCTTAGACTGCGGGAGTGGGGGGGGGGAGGGGGCGGGCGTTGAACCCTGCCGGTTGCTCACATTCACGTGTTGTGTGTTTTTTGACATTTGCAGGCCCGGGGGGGGGGGGGGCAAGGGGGTGAGCCTGTACGTATCATACATACATCTACATGAGCCCGTCTCAAAGAAAACGTTGAGGGAAATGTGCTTCAGGGGTGGGGTGGGGTGAGGGGGGAACAGGTCTTCAGATAATTTTCAGTAGCCTCTAGATAGTATTAAGTAACCGACATATAATATTAACAAGCTTTCATGTAATATTACGTAGCCTGCATATAATATGAAGTAGCCTGCATATAATATTCAGTAGCCTTCATATGCTATTAAGTAGCCTTCATATGGTATTAATTAACCTACATTTCCTGCAGGGATAATATATTAAAATAAATCAAAAGAAATAAACCATATTGCCAAATACAGTTTTCAGTTATAAATTATCGATTTCAAGACAACACATCAATGTGTTCGCTAATCAATTGTCTGTACTACAGGTTCAGTTCGTATGTTATAGTACATACAGTTTCTCAGATTCTGTTATTGTTTTTTTTTTAATTGGACATAGTCATAGTATAACATTTCATCGTGAACTATTTAACGATTTCATAAAATTAAGATTAACGAAATGTGGGAATATAATTTAATTTTACGAATCAAAATTTAGTCACTCAGATATTCGACCTATACATTTTTTTTTTATTTTTGCGGCTATAAATGGTGTTTAAGTCCAGGAAATCTACTATCGACTGGTCATGTTTTTAACAAGACCTCTTGTGTGTCCCAGGCCCCAGGTCACTCACTGGAGGAGTGGGTCACTGACCGCAATCTGTTTGTACCTCAGTGCGGCAGAAATCCGTTGTCCTGAAAGTTAAAAGTGCTCGAGCTGCATAGCGAATCACGTGATTGTTGACTCGGTGGAAACGGAAGGCATGTTTTACATGTTAAGAAAAGGAAAAAAAAAGAGTGCCTTTTGAGGGAAGTTCGCGTCTGCTCCTTTGTGAGTACGAAACTAACGCTGATGTGCTGAATACGAAAATAATACAATAATCTATAATACAAATTTTACATCGTATGTTCCGGTTTCCGTCTGACATCCAACATGGCGGCATAAACAATTCAAAGATGGCAGAAACATTTACTGTTTTCTTCTTAACATGCATGATCCGGCTACCAAGTGGCCAGCCGAGTAAGAATTAACTCCTACATGGCTGCCAGAAATGACATTGCACCAGCCATATGTTTTGCCGAGGTGACAAAACACCGTACACTAACATACGGCAGGTAAGATCGTGAACGCCAAATGGCAATCACAATGTAATACTGTTTTCGACCGCCTCAATCATTACCAAAGGGCAATATAGGGATCTTTTGTGATACTCTTCGAAATAAATATTGAACAAAAACATTGTTCCATAGGCCAATGTATATCTCACAGTATCGTAATAAATCTATGGTGTTCAGTTTGTTATTAAATGAGAAGCTATCATAAAAGAAATATTTACAGAAATCGTTCAATTAATATTCTGTGTTATTTTCCACAATCTAAATTTTAAACAAAAATTATGGATACCTCAATATAATGTAATATTTATATTGTTTAAATTGTTTATATTTCTAAAATATGTCTATTGCTAATGTACAATTATTTCCCTTTATTACTAACCTAAAATACGTCACATTTTTTTTCATTTTTTGACTATTACGTCACGTGAATGAATTGAATAAGGGTTGAGTTTGAGTAGCGCCGTACACAACGTTTACAATGAAAACTAACCCATTTATGATGGGGGCTTCACACAGAGGGTGTATGGAGGAGGCCCAGTTTGAGGAGGGCCCCCAAAATATTTTTTAAACTAAATATGAAGTACATTATCTCATGCCAAAATGTAGTGGCTCCCGGAGATGCCTAAAATCCTTTGGTTCGGCATTGGCTTCACAGAACTATAATGTTGAAAGCTTTGATATGTCTTTCTTTTTTAACAGGCATAATGTTTTCTGCGTCTGCGGGCTTAACTGGATTGATGGAATATTTTTTTAATTGAAGGTCAGATAAAAGCTACACAACGATTATATCTTTCCGGGCCCCAGCTTGAGGGTTGCCCCAAAATATTGTTTACATTAAATATTCATTTCATTATCTCATGTCATGGTGTTGAATGTCAAAATGCAGATGCATCTAAAGAGGCCAGGCCCACAGGGCCCAATAATCCATAGGTTCGACACTGCCGGGTTGGCAGTATTATCTTAGTATATTCTCAGTACGATATGTTGTGCTATACTACAATGTGTAGAACAGTAAGTAAACCACCTGCTAAACATGTAGTGTTTTGCTTAAATTACAGGCACTCACTCACGTCTCTCTCTCTTTTTTTTTAAATAAGTCATGTTGAACATCGCAAAACATAACATGAAGAACTGTTTGGAAAGGAAACCATTAAAATATTATGAAGAATTAAGATTTATCAATGATAAGGTTTTGTGTGCGCAAATTATGTAGGCTATAGTTGGATGTTAGATTCAACGTTTAATAGTCGGTGGTTCTTTTTGTTAAGCTTCTGAGTCCATAATGAGGATTATTCTCTTGGGAATGAGATTTAAGTATTATCGCAGCTTTAGAAGCGTCAAAAAATATCTCATGTCAAAATGCAGGGGCAGCCCCCAAAGAGGCCAAGCCCACCGCGCCCCTAAATCCGTAGGATTCTGCACTGCCGGGTCGGCAATTTTTCTTAGTTGTACTATGCTACAATGTGTATGACAGTAAATAAACCACCTGATAAACATGTAGCGTTTTGCTTAACACAAGCACTCACTCATGTCTCTGTTTTTTTTTAAATACGCCATGTTGAACATCATAAAACATTAAATGAATAACTGTTTGGGAAGGAGTCCATTAAAATATTATGAAGGAATATGATTTTAAGAGTTGTTGTTTATGTTTACCCATAGTGAGGATTATTTTCTTTGGGAGGAACTATTTAACATATAAACTTTATTTGATGTATTATTAGGTGTCCCTATTCTCAAATGTATTTTGGCTACAATAATATGTTCATGCCCTTGGGGCCACTGCAAGTATATAGACTGATTGTTAACGCGCTAAAATATATATCACCATTTTCAACTCCAACTGTGTGCCTACTCGCCGGTCCGGGTACCGGGCCTTTGATAACTAGTCTATAATACAAATTTTACATCATATGTTCCGGTTTCCGTCTGTCATCGCTACTTCCGTCTGTCATCCAACATGGCGGCATAAACAATGCAAAGATGGCAGAAACATTTACTGTTTTCTTCTTAACATGCATGATCCGGCTACCAACTGGCCAGCCGAGTAAGAATTATTTCCTACATGGCTGCCAGAAATTGGACCAGCCATATGTTTTGCCGAGGTGACAAAACACCGTACACTAAAATACGGCAGGTAAGATCATGAATGCCAAATGGCAATCACAATGTAATACTGCTTTCGACCGCCTTAATCTTTACCAAAGGGCAATTAAGCGATCATAGGAGAGGTAACATAAAATCATTCTAAATATTCTGTTTTTTTTTTTTTTTTTTTTTTAAAAAAAAAATAAAATTCTAAATATTCTGTGATACTCTCCGAAATTAGTCGTAAACCGGAACGAAGTACCATAGGCCTATGTATATCTCACAGTATCGTAATAAATCTATGGTGTTCAATTTGTTATTAAATGAGAAGCGATCATAAAAGAAATATTTACAGAAATCGTTCAATTAATATTCTGTGTTATGTTCCACAATCTAAACTTTAAACCAAAATTATGGATACCTCAATATAATGTAATATTTATATTGTTTATATTGTTTAAATTGTTTATATTCCTAAAATATGTCTATTTTTAATATTCAATTATTTCCCTTTATTACTAACCTAAAATACGTCACATTTTTTTTTTCATTTTTTGACTATTACGTCACATGACTGAAATGAATAAAAATACGTCACATTTTTTTTTTCATTTTTTGACTATTACGTCACATGACTGAAATGAATAAGGGTTGAGATTGAGTAGCGCCGTACACAACGTTTACAATGCAAACTAACCCATTTATGATGGGGGCTTCACACAGAGGGTGTATGGAGTGGGCCCATTTTGAGGAGGGCCCCCAAAATATTTTTTAAACTAAATATTAAGTACATTATCTCATGTCAAAATGTAGTGGCTCCCGAAGATGCCTAAAATCCCTTGGTTCGGCATTGGCTTCACAGAACTATAATGTTGAAAGCTTTGATATGTCTTTCTTTTTTAAGAGGCCTATTGTTTTCTGCGTCTGCGGCCTCAACTGCATTGATGGAATACTATGTTTTTAATTGAATGTCAGTTAAAAGCAACACAACGATTCTTCCTTCTCGGGACCAAGCTTGAGAAGCGTCAAAAAATTATCTCATGTCAAAATGCAGGGGCAGCCCCCAAAGAGGCCAAGCCCACCGGGCCTCGAAATCACTAGGTTCTGCACTGCCGGGTCGGCTATTTTTCTTAGTTAATTGTACTATGCTACAATGTGTATAACAGTAAATAAACCACCTGTTAAACATGTAGCGTTTTGGTTAACACAAGCACTCACTCACGTCATTTTTTTTAAACAAGCCATGTTGAACATTATAAAACATTAAATGAATAACTGGAAAGGAGTCCATTAAAATATTATGAAGGAATTATGATTTTAAAAGTTGTTGTTTATGTTTACCTATAGTGAGGATCATTTTCTTTGGGAGGAACTATTTAACATGTGAGCTTTATTTGATGTATTATTAGCTGTCCCTATTCTCAAATGTATTTTGGCTACAATAATCTGTTCATGTCCTTGGGGCCACTGCAAGTATATAGACTGATTGTTAACGCGCTAAAATATATATCACCATTTTCAACTCCAACTGTGTGCCTACTCGCCGGTCCGGGTACCGGGCCTTTGATAACTAGTAATAATAAAAAAAATGGTGTAAAGATTGTATTAATTTTAGGGGTTTAGTTACGGGCTTGGGAGGAGGAGTGTATCGTACCTTCCCTTTGTTTCGAAAATATGTGACTTACTCTGAAATAGGTGACCTTTATCACCACCTCTCTAGGTCAGTCGTGTGTGTATGTATGTGTATGTTTGTGTGCGCAAGAAAAAAAGAATAAAAGAGGGAAGACGCTGGGGTGGGGGGGAGGGACTGTGAAAAAAAAAAACCCAACTTGGGTTACAGCGAGTGAATAAGTATAAACAGATGGCGCCAGGCGAGCTGTATGGTAGGTGTTTGAAACCTGCGAATTGAATCTGAGCGACTTTAAAACAGTGTTGTTTCTGCTTTCGGTTTGCTGCAAGCCAATCATCTTTTTTGAAGACATGACACTTCATGATTACCATTTAACATCTATTTAAAGATATGAAACATCATGAATATTTATTATGTTCTAATTAAAAACATCAACCGTCATGTTTTTTTTTTATTTGGGCAGAATTTGAAGAAAAAAAAATGGACGAATTATTGATTTTTTTTTTCCTTAAGCTCAGGTAATTTTTTTTTTTTTGACGTCTGCGCTCAGTTCATGAAACATTTTGTCCAACAGAGTTACCGCCACGCCATTGATTCAAAAGATAGAATCTTATGTCTCTTTCTTTTTTTTGGAACCCTAAATGTCGTCCCTAGAAACACAATTGATTTAGAAAATTAACACAATATCTTTCAGCTCATTGTCTCCGAATTTATGCTTTTACGTTGACCTGTTAATTTTAAAAAAAATCTGGCCAACTATTTCGCATTTTTTTATATCATGTAATAAAGAATAGCAGATGAGTGTAACGGGGAATTGCCGAAATTTTGGTCATCATTCTAAACTGATTTCAAGAACAAAAAGAAATGTATTGAAATTATGTTGATTGGTAAGCATGTTAAGTTCCAAAACAATTGAACAGGCTCGACACGGTTAAGTTATACTATATATGCATCATTGCCTTGTATTTATTTATTTCTGGTTGCTTGGTATTGTATTTAATAACTTCAATAGAGTCATGTACTAAAATTATGGAGTGGGCTCCTTTAATTCATAAATCTGGGCCCTCTATTTCCAATATATGTGCACTCAAATAAATCAGTGGATATTTTCCACGTATTTTTTATGGCCATCTATAATCATTGTGTACAAGAGTTCATCACTATTGCATTTCGCTTTTTGAACGTGAACACTGGGCAGTCGTTAAACACACCCCCTTACTTTTATTCTAGGTAAGCCTTGAGGAAAACCGCGGCACATTGGCCCAAACCCGACTGTTTTTTTTTAGAGTGAAGCTCGTCTCTGGGTTTTATATGTTGTGACGTTTTACCTTTAATGTCCACACTCCACCCATCTACCCTATGCCCGGCCCGCCGGTCAAAATTTACGAACCCGATGTGGCCCGTGACTTAAAAAGTTTGCCCACCCTTGTTCTTACGCAAACCCACCACTAACAGCCAATAAACATAAGGCAACCGTTGTCTGTACGTACGGCGGATATCTGACCCCCAAAGTTAACAACAAGGTTGTACTCTAAAAGTGGAGCCGATTCCGGCATCCATTAAGATCAGAGTGTTTGGGGTAGGGAGGAGGGGGGTGTTTGGATTAAATGGTTTGTTTGGGTAAATATAAACGTTGAACTGACTGAAGGTGAGTGTTGAAGGACTCCCTCCCCCACTTTTCACAACCTACACGCTCCCCCCCCCCCACCCCCACCTTTTGTGGTCGGTGATGGAACAGTCTAAATGAATTATAAAACTGCGCAACATTAAATGTTGGTACGGACATCGCTGGATATGACGCACCTGGATATTACCTGGATTGTTTCTGTTTGAACAAGTCCACCAGACATGAAACCGGTATCTGAAACGGGTAGAGTGAATTTGTGGGCATTGTGCGTTGTCCTATAACTAAGGGTCTCGTGGTGCCTCCATATCCACTGCACACTCTCGGCTGTGTTAGGGGGATGAAGGTAGAGGCACTACACGTGCCGTTCACCTAGTGGTATTATAGGAACTGATGAATAAACATATCTTCCTTACCGGGACCTGAAAATACGATGATGGAGCCACTGTTTGAGAAAGTACACCAAAATGATTTTAACCGCTGAAAGAGTAGTATTTAGCCCAAAAGTCCCTTTACATCACAACATCTTTTCCTTTTACTTTCCGACTTCCATTGTTCTTATTCATATTGTTTAATCTTATAATACAAGGGTATTCCCAAGAGATATTTTTTGTCTGTAGAAGTACCCTCCCCTGATTAGTATAGAATGGCAATGATAATATTATTCAAATTAAATACGGTATAATTTTTTTTTTTGCTAGACAGCAATAATATAATTTTATTTAAAAGAATTGTCGTAATATTTTTTGCTTGAGATGTTGCCAGCCTACTTCATTTATAAATCACGAATTATAGTTTTTCAAAAATCAATATTCTTTAATAGTATTTAAACTAAATTAGACCATTTTTAAGTACAAAACAATGTATACTGAAAAATTGTTTGCGAAATCTCTAATCGCACTATGTTTTGATGTAGTATGAGGCCTAAGGTGCTTTATTTATCTTCGGAATTATAATAGTTTGAACGGGTGGGCGACACCAGATGAAACCGAGACACGCCCCCTTCAATGACGTATCACTGACCTGTAGAGCTCGCCACCTGCAACAGGTGCGTGCAGACATTGATCACGAACTGCCCCGATGTATTCTCTGTACTCACCATGTGGCCCTGTACGGGTCTCCGGGACCAGAGATGTATATTGATCATCCTCCCCCCCCTTTAGAAAATGTATTTACAGCATTGGCAATGGATGCCCGACTGGTGTGTTTATCTTCAATCAACTAAAAATGATCACCGTTTTAAAAGAAACAAATGTTCAGGTTGGTGAACAATACAAAAAAAAAAACATAATCCAAAAAAAAAAAAAATGAACACAGCGCCATGGTGTAGGGACTTTGGAGCTCCCCCCCCCCTCTGACCCTTGGCCATTCATACATAAGTCAGTATCACAATGCCTTACAGGTCAAGACTGTGGACAGATGGAACAAGCAGCGCAATGTGTAGCGTTACAGTGTGGATTAAGTTCATGCTTATGATGTACACCAGTGTTTTTCAACCTTTTTTATTCAGGGGAACCCTTTGGTGTCGTCAGATTTCTGGCGGAACCTGTATACCCCTTTATGTCTCTTCATGGCCCTAAATTTTTACTATTCAAATTTTTTAAAAATTCAATCGCGGAACCCCTGGCTGGACCTTGCGGATGTACACAGTTTATCGGTGAAATTAGGTTCACTAAAATTAAACAAAAAAAAAAATATCTGGTCACCGCTACTCTATAAATAGAGTTGTTATCTGATTAAATGTTTAAAGTTTTTTTTTAAAAAAAAAAACTCTACTGTGCAGCGCATGCGCTCATGCGCAGGTTTTCACGTTCAGCTCACGTGCAACGTTTGGACGCTTTGTTTTAAGTTATCTCGTGTTGTTTTTTTTTTTTGGTTTTACTGTATTTACTGCGGTGCCGTCATTAAGTTGTTCATTGACGTCATCAAGGCGTTCTGCTGTGATGTCATCGTGTTACACTTTCTGATGTCATCAGGAGGGTCATGACAGACGTTAATGAGCTAGTTCTCTCGCCCTTCTGGACAACACACACACACACACTTTATCTTCCCGCCTCCCCCATCTTCCCCCCCCCCCTTTCCCATTTCAATGTTATCTTTGTGACAACGATCACGCCCCTAACCGTTGTTTTTTTTTCTCGCAACACGTTCTCTCTCTCTCTCTCTCTCTCTCTCTCTCTCTCTCTCTCTCTCTCTCTCTCTCTCCAGAATTACCTAAGACACCCCAAATTCTCTCAACCTTTATCCCCAGCCCATGACTTCTATCTCCACCCTCCACCCCACCCCCTCTCCAAACATGAGTTCCGACACACTGGCACATATGTTACTCAGAGACAAAGTCTGGAAGGTACCCTCCGCCATGTCGGAATTCACCCTACACCCCCCCTCTCTCCTACCAAACAGAGCGAGTACCCCCCCTCCACCCCACCCCACCCCCATAATGTGTACATTGTGGACTTTTTTTTCCCCTTCATATTTTTATTTTTCTTTCTGGCACGCACGTGCATTTGAAATGTCAAAAAATCATGTGTGTGAGTGTGTGTGTGAGAGAGAGAGTGTGTGCATTGATCTATTTATTCTGACTTTACCCTGCCTCCTCTCCAGCTCCTCCTACTGCAAATACTCTCAGTATGGAGTGGGGTATGATGAGGCAAAGAGAGTTACTCCTACATCCGCCGCCCCCCCCCCCGGGGTCGAATCACTACTATAAAAATTGCAGCACTCTTCTAAAGACTTTTATTTTGCTTCTTTGGGGGTGAGGGGGCGGTATTGGACGCTTCGTATCATGATTAAAGACTTGACCATTCACCATCACAGAACATTATTTACACGGTACAATATTCGCGCTCTGTCTCTCCCGCCCTCTCCGCCCCCTCTCTCTCTCCCTCAATCTCTCTCCCTCTCTCCCTCTTCCTCTCTCTCCCTCTATCTCTCTCCCTCGCCCTCTCTCTCCCTCTTCCTCTCACTCCTCCTCTCTCTCTCCCTCTCACTCTCTCTCCTTCTCTCTCCTTCTCTCTTTCCCGTCGCTCTCCTAGGATTGTGATATTGAAAATGTATTTCCAAACTAAAAATTGTTAAAACTGGGAAAAAAAGCAACCAATGGATTCTCTTAATCTCAATTAAGCAGGTCATCTTATGATCTAAATTTTTTTTTTACCCATATAATGTAGTACATATATTTGTGTATATGTGTATAGGAATGTCAGCATGTTTGTGATGCCATTTTTACATAAGAATCAATTGATAATGTGCTAAATCATATATCATCGTCAGTGTCTCTGTCTGCATCACAATACTTTTTATATAAAAAGTAAGATAAAAATGACTGTATTTTTCGGAAATTCCCGATATACAAAGAGCGAAATCCGCGAAAAGATCCCATGCCGGCCAATATTCTAGCAAGAAGTGAAAATGGTGGAAGGGGCGGGGGGGGGGGAGGGGAAGGAAGGGGCACCTGACAGTACCGCAGAACTCGCTGTGGCTAGAGCGAGCGTCACATGCATGGCCAGAGCGCTCATATATCGCGCCCACCCCCACCCCCCTTTCGTTGTCTTAGTCACCGTCCCCACCCAAGAGCCCGCCCCGCCCCCCACTGATACTGCATCATTTCGGCGTTGTTTTCATTTGTTAACCGCGCGCATGCATCTACACCTCGTGACACCTATGACCTAACCTACCCTCCACCACCCCTTTTTTTTTTCACCCTTCCCATAATACCCCTCTCTGATAGTGCTCCTTTACTGTCCAAATGGCAAGAACGACCAAAAATAAATATGGACGAATGTCTTAATTTTCCTAGTTTTCATCGCCACCCCCTTCCTCCCCCCACCCCCAATCTCGCTGGTTTCTTTTTCTTTCGCCCTCTTTTCTCTCTTAACTCCCACCCCCCCCCTCTCTCTCTCATCTTTATTTTTAGCTGTCACGTGATGTCACGTGATAAGACGGTATCGGTCTCGATATAAATTGTATGAATATCGACGTCTTGAGTAAATTGTAAAAAAAAAAGCGAAAAGAAAATGTAGAATCGATATTCTGAAACGTACGGTGTAAGGACGGAATCGTCCGAGTTCCTTTTGTTCTTATCACGATCTCTACTGATAAGCTTTACAGCCGCTATGTGTGTGTGTGTGTTTGTGTTTACATATGTATCATGTCTGGGTTGATGTGTTGTTTTTTTTTTAGGTTTCCGGTTATTGTTTTTTATGATCGAATTGAGATTTTATAGGAAGTGCTAAAGTGTCTTTCATTATCATTCATAATTGTTATCTTATTTTTAAAAAAAAAAATTAATAATCATTATAATTGAAAAAATTTTTTTTTTTTTGTTTTTGAGTGGCCTTAATTTGATTTTTTTTTTTTTTGATCGCCAACGTTCAATTTCAGAAGCATAACGACTAACCAAAAAAATACGGATTATTTATAAAGCTACGGATCTATTTATTATTCCTATTCAGTTGCGTGTCCCGCTTACTTCACGGTTGATGGTATTATTATATTTATTTATTATTATTATTATTATTATTTAGTACCCACGTATTGATTCATTTTATGGCCCGCTGATATCCCTTTCATTCTGTCGGTTGATGGAACTCAAGTCTTACTACGTGCCGCGCGTTAAAGTTCTCACAGTGAGTGACTTGCGGCGGTATTCCTACGGTACCTTTATGAGATGGAACGCTGCTGCTGGATATACGCTGCCGTTGTTGTTATTCTAGAAGTCTGCTTTTTGAGGACATGTCTGCTGTAAGGGAGGTCGGGGAGGCCCCGGCTGAAACATGTAAGTAGCCACGCCCATGATCTTGTACTGCATTTATAGTACGATTTCTCTTCATAGCGTCTCTCTCTCTCTTTCTCTCTCTCTCTCTCTTTTTCTCTCTCTCTCTCTTTTTCTCTCTCTTTCTCTCTTTCTCTCTCCCCATCTCTCTCTTTCTCTCTCTCTTTCTCTCTCTTTCTCTCTCGCTCTCTATCTATATATATCTATCTATCTCTATCTCTCTGACTCTCTCTCTCTCTCTCTATCGCTATTTTTCTCTCCCATTTCTCCATTTCATTCCTTTTCTTCCGTTCCCTTCAAATGCCGGTTTTCATTCCATGTTTCTTCTTATTAGCTATAGCCTCCACTGATCCGTTTGTTGGCATGGTTGGCATGGTACATCAG
Source organism: Bulinus truncatus (assembly GCA_021962125.1). NCBI lineage: Eukaryota > Metazoa > Mollusca > Gastropoda > Planorbidae > Bulinus > Bulinus truncatus. The sequence continues at coordinate 1,134,774 of JAGDYQ010000052.1, read as the reverse complement.
CCAAAAGATGAACGAGCCCGTCCCCCCCCCCCCACGGGCTCTTTAGCAATGACTTTGATTATGATGATGTCCCTTTGATTTGTGTGTATATATATATATATATATATATCAGAAATCTCGATTGTATGTGTGCAATATGTACGCGGGTGAATGTGTGTCTGTCTGCGATAAACACTGTCAGTGTGTTGAAAACGTTTCAGGCCAGAATAACCTTTCTTGTCCCAGGTATCGGGGCTTGATTTATAACAGATAACACTTGTTGATCTGGGCGAGGCTCGACGCTAAAGATCAAAGGTCACTCTGTTGTAAAATGGCTTTTTTTTTTGTTTAATCTGTAACACTAATAAATGTACATTCGTAGAACATTTTAAGTAATCGAATTTAAAAAAAGCCAATTTTATTTCTATTTAGCAATGCAATTTAGCACTGCAAAAATTACAGCGCGCGAAAAACGAAACAATTTCAAATACTGCAATGACCGTTAAGAAATTATGCAATGTTGTACCTATATCCTCGATATGGAGGTCATTAACCAACCAGGCAGTGGCGTACCTAAGCAGGGGCGGATCTAGACAACTTTGACGGGGGGGGGGCCAATACTTTGACCCCGTGGGGGGGGGGCAAAACTGTTTTCATTGTTGAAAATTGGTCTTAAAACAAAAAAATATTTCGATAATTTAATTATGTCTTACCTAAACTTGCGGTAACCCCACCCCCCAAATCCGCCCCTGTACCTAAGGAAGTACGGAGGAGGGGGTGCGTCGTAATTTACCAACAGCACGGGGTGGCATTTTTGATTACTTCTTTAGTACTTGTTTCCCCGTGGAATGGAGGCGCTACACAAGCTAAGTTAATCCGGCACCAGGGTCTACGCCTCTGCGACACTTGAGGACCACTGTGTAATCGTCACTTGACGTCATTGGCATCTTTCCTGACATTTAACGTTGTAAAGAAAAAAAAATACTGTAACGACATCCACATCCACATCACATTATGAATAAATTGACATCTGCTGCCTCTACACGCCCTCCTTCCCTCCCTCCCTCCCTCACTTCTACCCACCCTCCGACAAGTATGTTCTCACTGTCTTCACCCTTCTCAAAGACTTTAAAATATGTGGAGGACAGAGGCGGGTACTAAGATGGCTGGGGGGGGGGCTTTGGCAGTTTCTGAGATAGTTGGGGGCCCAAGGCAGATACTGAGATAGTTGGGGGCCCAAGGCAGATACTGAGATAGTTGGGGGCCCAAGGCAGATACTGAGATAGTTTGGAGTCCCAAGACATATACTGAGATAGTTAAGGGCCCTAGATAGGTACAGAGATAGTTGGGAGGCCCTAGGCAAATATTGAAATAGTTGGGGGCCCAAGGTATGTATATTTGGGGGACCCTAGACAGATACTTTGATATATTGGTGGCGGGGGGGGGGCTATGTAGATATTTGAGATACTTGGTGGGAGAAGGGATGGGGGTTAAGGAAAAAATACCTGTTTGTGCTTCTGTAGTAATAGACAGTAATTTGTTTTGGAAAAGAGGAGGGCGGGAGGGGGGAAGGGCTTGACTGTTTCCCTATCCATAATAACGGCTCCGATAGAAAGTGTCTGACATGTATAACACATCGCAATCCACAGACACACACGCTCTATCCTGCATGCTCTGGTATATATGCAATGCTTTATTATTATTATTATTTATTAGTATTATTATTTGTACCACTTTGAGGCGTCATGAAATTCACGTTATCTTGTATGCAACTTATGTTGGCCGGTTGATGACAAGATTGGGTGTCACAAATGACGACACGACCGTTTCAAAATGGCGCTATTCTTCCGTGTAAAATTATTCAACCAAGCTGTCAGTCAAACTCTAGTAACAGAAGACGCTCCAGTGGCCGGATTTAAAAAGAAGACAAAAAAAAGTGTCGAAAAATTGATTTTTTTTTCTCCCCCCCCCCCCATCTCACTCCCTCTCTCCCATCTACTGCCTGCGGCAACGGAACGAGTTGATAGTTACCTCTGGCAGTGCGTGACACCAGGTGCGGCGCACTGCGCGGCGTACCTGAGAACTCGGTGACCTGCGGCTAATTATAGCCACATTGAAATGTGGAATAAACGCCACGCCACTATTTATCCATTTGAAACATTTCCCCCCCCCCTTTTGTGCGGTTTTACGAGCGTGCGTTCGTGTGTCTTTAACTAAGTCCGTGCACGCACACGCTTTTACAGCAGTGGATTGTTAGAGGATATGGTTGTGTGTGTGATGGTGGAGAGGGGGCTTAAAGTGCCAATTAGGATACTTTATATCTGGATCTAATTTTTTTTTAATCTACATCTAGGAAAATTCTATGTCTTATTATACGTGTAGGGGACGGGTGGTCGAGTGGTGTAGAGCGCTTGACTGTCGACCGGAGGGTCCCGGGTTCGAATCTCATTGAGACCCTTGGAACTTCTTCAGGTCCTGGGGAAAGTCCCCAAGTCCACCCAGCTTTAAATGGGTACCTGCCTTTAAGCTGGGGGAGTATAGGCGGCTGCTAACCGCACAATCCCTTCATATGCCGAGGTTTTTATTGAAACAGATGAATTTTACACTTCATATGCCCCCGATGAGCCCTTTGGGGCTTAAGGGAACTTTACTTTTACTATTATACGTGTAGATATTTGTTTTGTGCTATTTTAGATATAAAATATATATTTATTTTTGCTGTTCTTATTTTATATATAATCTTAATCAGTGATTCTCAAAGGTGGATTCCTCGATACATTAACAAAACGAAAAGTGTTTAAGTCTGCAAAGTAAAAGAGGAAATCATTTTATAAAGTTAATAAGGAGTACATTCTATTTCTATAATTTGTAGTTTTTCTTAACAACTGGATCGCGAAATCAGATCTGTTGTATACGAGGGCCTCGAGTCGCACTCGTTCTATATAACCACTACCCTAAATAATATTTTCTTATAATATTCTCTTATTTTCTGGATAATCTTTCCTGGAAGTAGTCGGCAGCCCCGCATTATATTGGCGCAATGAAATGTAAATGCCCACTGTAACCGTACTTTTATGAAATGTCAACTTAAACCCAAAGAGAGGCTGGCGAGAGAGGTCATGATTCTTACAGCTTGACATTTTAATACGCCCCGATTTATTGTCAGTATGATGTTTATTGAAGCCAGTATTATTATTATTATTATCAACATTGTTTTTTTTCGGAAGAGAGGATATCCTTTGTCACTGTTTCTCGATGTATTCTTAAAGCGTGTGAAGATCCAAAGTGTATGTCTCTGAAGAGCAGTCTGTAGAGCAGCAGCGGGGTGGAGAATTAGGGTGGGGGTGGCCAAAGGTTGCAAGTAAAGCTGCTTCCGGTGGTATATGGTTGGATTTTTTTTCAACTTTCACAAAAACATGAATATATTTGTATACACTAAAGCTGCTTTTTTTTTAAATTTATTCACGAGTCCTTTTGAACACATTGCTTTTTGCTCATTTCTCTCTCTCTCTCTCTCCCTCTCCCTCCCTCCCTCCATCCCTCCCCCTCTCTCTATCTCCCTTCCTCCTTTCTCTCTCCCTCCCTCCCTCTGTCTCCCACCTTCTACTCACATTCTGTCTCCCACCTTCTACTCACCTAAAGTCTCCCAGCTACTGCCCACCTAGTGAATTCCATTTCACCTTGCCATTTCTCCTAAACCTGTCTATTCATAAACCATCAATACTTGCTTTCTTTCAATGATGCTTCACGCCACTTCCCCCCCCCCCCCCACTCATTTTAAATATTGGATTTATTCGCTGAATAAGTACTAAAACATTGGCTTCATTTATATTGTACTTAGATAATCTACAGATTTATTAATTGTGGTTCTCATTTCATGTTAACTTCTACAATTTCACGAGGCCATGTGTTCAATCGCCAGATGGGGGGAGCCCCTGAATGTCACGTGATCAAACATACACCTCTCCCCCCCCCCTTCGAATCCTCTATTCCCACGGCGGACGTGGGTCCTAGACAGACTTGACCTACTTTCCAGAACACATGTTGCAGTGACTGCTGCCTTGCACTCACTTTCACGTCCTCACAACACACGCACACTGCCGACAACCCCCCCTACACACACACAAACACCAACCCACCCTTATCTTCCATCTTACTCGCTCACCTACAAGATTAAAATATTGTGCATTACGTCATTTTTTATTTATCTGGCTCAGAATGTTTTTTTTTTGAAACGTCACCACGGTTGACGACTTGGGAGTACCATTCTACGACAGAGGTTTCCTCTCGCCCCCTCTCCCCGCTCCCCCGCTCCCCCTCATCTAGCCACCCTCTATTTTAGTTTCGTACTGAGTAGGAATCCCCTCACCCACCCACCACCACCACCACACAACCATGAGATGCAATATATCGGGAAAAAGTTCGTCCCTTTCTAGTGTCATCATATCTTGGCCTACAAATCCCGGCCAGCCCAGCTCATTCATGAGCAGTGAAACAGTAAAAGGGGAAAGTATGGGGGCGGGGGGGGCATAAGTTATAAACTAAAATAAGAATGAAACTGAGGCATGCTCCAAAAAGAAAGAAAGGTGATAAACCTTTTAATAGGCAATAAGACTTTTGGTGCACGTGAAAACTATTTCACGAAGTCCATGTGCATGTCTGGAGCTGATATGACTCCGGAGCGACCTGCCACTGACATGACTCCGGACCTACCTGCCAACGCTCGTCGGGATTTGACCTCGGACTGATAGGCACGAGCCCATTACCGCACGATCATTTCAAACTTGGTGGGAAGCTTATCGTGGGTTGGGCGGTGTGTGTGGGGAGGCACCACGAGGGTAAAGGCTCTTACCACTCACATCTCACGAGAGTTGAGCCCCGTGGACAGTATGCCTTCTTGCTTTGGTTAGGTCCAAGTCGCCGTCTTATAGTTCTTGACAGGCATATGCCCCCACGACATGAATGGTTTGTAATTAATACGTCGTAAAGGTATGCTTCGTAATGTAATGGGAGAGTTGAAAAACAACATTTTACGGTATTCTGTCCTAACAAATGTATGCACTGCTTCGTAATGTAATGGGAGAGTTGAAAAACAACATTTTACAGTATTCTGCCCTAATAAATGTATGCACTCGTTATCGAAGTGTTCTTCATAGAGTAAAAGTATTGTATCCTAATATATGCACGCAGCCATTATTAAAGTGTCGTGACGTAAAAAATAATCAGTATAAAACTCAGAAACAGTCAACAATACATGACCAAAGACCCTCAGAGGCGACTCAGTGAATAAACAACACTAGGAAGCCTTCTTCTGGCTGTTGATTTCGCCAGATGTTATTGCGCCAGCTGCCGTTCTGTAGTCGAGAAAGTTGATCTATGGTAAAAAGTTGAACGTATCATTTCCAAATGCTCCACGTCGATTGGCCCTGCGATAGTAACGAATCCCCCCCACCCCCCAACCACCACCATCCCAGCCACTCGTGTAAAATAAAACTAGAGCCTAGATACAACCGTTCTTCTGGTATTATTATTCATTCATTACTTTTTTTTGTACGTGTGTACTTACGCCTACAAAAAAATAGTGCCCCCTTTTTAATGTCAAATCCTTATTCTGAATTCCTTTTTTTTTTAATACCACCCCCCCCCCGGGGCATTTACCTCGCGCTCATCGAAGCACGTCAAGGCCAAGGTCACACAGACCACAGTACGAAATTAGGTCCATTTCCACACCAGTACACCGTATGTCTGCGTTTCTACTCCTATTTTAAAGTGCCTGGTCTATATATATATATATATATATTTACTGTTGTTTCATTGGACGGTGTGAAATTAACAGCATACCGGTGTTATAGATATAAAAATAGCTATGACCGGTGCGCAGCTATTTTTAAAACTTGAACTTCGAAAATATGACGTAAGAAAACTAGATGAGGGTCGATTGGTCAGTAGTGAACTGCTGGCGACTGACCTGGTTTATTTACATATTTAGCTACCAGTGTCCGACATGTTGCTGCTTCAGGTACACGCCCCTGCGTCCACACAGCTTCATAACGGCTACCTGTCATAGGTGTCACTCTCCACGGAAGGGTTAGTGGCGGTAACCACAAAATCCGCTGTGTGTGTAAAAACGTTTAACATCAATTCAGACATATGACTGGAAATAACTTGTCAACTCCTGATCTGTGTTTGGGTAACTGCCTTTAATTACTTCATTTAAACAAGAGGGTAAGGGCTATTTGCCACTATTTGACCCCAGTTGGCCAGCTGATTACTAAGTTTGTGCGTGTGTGCGTGTCGCTTCTCCGCATCTCAGTTCTCTTATGTAAGCGGAAAAGTGTATGTGACAAATGTTCTTAAAAATCCTACTCGTTGTCTTCGAATAATTTGAAAGGTCTCCTGTGTCTTAAAAATAGACACTTTGTCGAGTGGTCATTGCGATGACCGCAAGAACTTTTTTTTTTGTTGTTGGCGTGAGAAATAGTTCCTGAGACTTATCGCTTTGAGTTACATCTGTGGTCCGTAGGTCACTGACCTTACGCCCCACCCTCCCTCCCTCCCCACCACGCCACAACGCCCCATAGTCCGGCGTTATCTTGTAGTAAAATGCCTCTCCCCAACCCCCTTCCAGTCCAGCGTCCTGGCGCAGTCCTTGTATCGCCACTGATCAAACAAGCAGCGTCGCTGCATTGTGTGCGCACACACACATGCTGCTGTGGCGAAACATTGGTCGTTATTTAAGCGGGGGGAGGTGGGGGGGGGGGTGGACCATTTTATTGGCGCAGTCCAGTTGACCTGTTTGCTTGCGGTCAGTCTGAGCTCCCCGTCGTGGCGCCAGTGAGCTACAAATAAAGAGTTTCAAATTCTGCTGTACTGTACAACTACTTGACACCCTTTTGTTACATTTGTGTTCATTCCCCCCCACCCACCCCCTCCCACCTCCTTTCACTGCTCCAACTGCACTTTCTGTGTCCCTTAACCAGTCCATTAACCTCCCCCCCCCCAACCCCCAAATTCTAAACCCACCTTCCTGCTATTCTATCGTAACTTTGACGCCTCCCCCCCCCCCCCATTAAAACATTTACATAAACTGACCAACTTTTCTAGGAGTTTTTTTTTTGTTTGTTTTTTAAAGCTATGCCTATTATCTGAATATCACAATGCCTTGAGTGCTCACATTGTAAATGTCTTGTTTGACAATCTAGTCCGGTGTGTAGACAGACATACAGCGAATGAATCAGTGAGCAGCTATCTCTCTCTGTGCAAATTGTTTGAGTCACGGGCCACGGTGGGTAAGCGTCTATAAATTTGACCGTCGGGCCTATGTCGACATATAATATAAACAAGCAAAAATTAAGCCCGTAAAAACAGGACGTTTTAGAGCATTTTCATGTATAAATAGAGAGGGAAGTAAGTCATGTTTAATAACTGTTACAAAAATAAATAATGATTACGCCCCTTTGTTTAGCTTATAATTTATATATAATATATAAGTTCCTTATGAACCCTGAAGCCCGGCCCTGAGAGGTCAGATCGCGAAATGGACTTTTGATGTACACATGGCAGGCCAAGGCCTACAAAATGACATATACATCATGGGTCTAGGACTTATGGTTGCTGAGATCTAGGGCGCTCCTTTGTTAATATAGCGTATATAGTAAAAAAACGGTACTTAATAAGCCCCCTTTTTCGGCCCTCAGTGGTCAGATCGCGAAATGGACTTGTGATGCACACATGGCAGGCCAAGACCTACAAAATTATTTATACATCATGGGTCTAGGACTTATGGTTGTTGAGATCTAGGGTGATAACGGACAGACAGACAAAACGGGGACAATAGAGCATTTTTTTTTTCGAGAATGCTCTAAAAATTGAAAGCAGCATAAAAGGCTAGAGCCGCGTTTCACTAAGAAAGACAACCCTAACGCCTCACATAATTCTTCTCCAGTCAAAGAGAGATGATTTTTATAAACAATCATATGGCCATTGGATGATACCGTCATGAAAGGGTTTGAGTTTGGTGGGGCAGCGGATGGTGGCTTTATTCGAAATGACCACAGTACCGCATGACCACATTTTATACAGGCGCAAAAAAAACAACAACATAATTGATTTGAAAAACAATATTATTGTTTAAAGTAGAGCGTCGGTGTCCGCGCATGCGCGATCTCGATTCGCAACCCCCCCCCCATTCCCACCAGTATCAACCCAGGTGAGGCCATGTCAACAGTGGCAGAGGGTGTGTTTGCGTCAATTCGGTCTCAGCATAAATGATCTCTTCCCCCCCCTCCCGGGGGCCACTGCTCCTCACGGCCAGTCGTTTCCCCCCCCCCCCATCCCTCCTTCCAGTGGCGACACGAGTACCGGGACAATGTTTAATGTTGGTCCCAAGGCGTCCAGACACCGAGGACATAGTCCCGGGCGGAGAAACACAAGGGTGAGGAGAAGGAAGGGCGGGGTGGGGGAGGGGAGGAGGCCGCTCCTGACAGAGAGGAGTGGGGAGGGTGAACTACAAAAAGCTGTTCTGTCGAAACCTTGTATATTTTTCTTTCTTTTTTTTTTTTCTTGGGTACTATAACGCTGGCCCATTGGGGGGGGGGGGAGGGAGATGGTTATGTATGAAATATCTCGGCTTTTCGGCTTTCGTCAACACACCCAAAACCAATCGCCCAAAGCAAACAAACAAAAAAAACAAAAAACAAATTTGAAGCAATACGCATATATGTAAATTCAATATTGATTTGTATTATATATTCCGAAATTCCTACCGAACACATTCTGTGAGAGTGTAGTATTGAATGTAAAAATAAAAGACTACTAGTTAATAAATAAATATAATTGTTTCAAATGATATATACTTTGTCCGACAGCCGTGTCAAAGTGACACTTCATTGGCAAGTGCAATCATTCACATCTAGATCACAAGTATTGAGAAATCCCAAGACAGGAATACAAAAAAGCAATCATACCCAAATAAGGTCATTATCTTGCAACAATCCAGCCCCCCTCCCTCCACCCCCACCACCACCACCCTTCCGTCCCACTCCATTCTACATTTTATCACACCATCAATTAATTCATATCCTCGTCTTGATCCGCCTAACCGGCAACATCTCTTTGTTGTCGTCACCCGCCACCACCCAACCCGTTGCCACCTCCGCCTCGACCCGCCATAATGGCCAGATTTTAATTACACTTAATGCCAAAAACCCAGCGCAATCCCCGGCAATCAACTTATCAATATTTCAGGGGCAAGGCTTGTTTTGCTCAATTAATCGACAACCAACGGTGGCGGCGGCGGTGGGGAGTTTTCAAATAATGGGAAAGGGAGGCGGGGAGAGGGGAGTTTGGATGTGCTGCACTTAATAAAACAAAGAAAGTATAATTGCTAGTTCACCTTACGTCTTCGATCACTTTTGATGCTAGTGTGGAAAAAACAAAATAAAAACAAAGTACACTTATGTAACTTGTAGGTTATGTTGGGGGTTGGGGTAGGGGTAAGGGGGCACGTTTAGATAAGGGGGTCGGGCGTTAAAAAAAAGGTTTTTTTTTTTTTTGAGAAGAATCTGTACTCAATTTAGTCAATCTTCTTCTTTTGGCTCTATAGCCCATTTAGGGCCCGTGGCCTGACAAAATTCAGTATTCACTGTGCCATTAGGATATGGAGTGTCTCTGGGCCATTAGGATATGGAGTGTCTCTGGGCCATTAGGATATGGAGTGTCCTTTTATGAGTGTTTCAATGAACTTTCGTGGACTGAGGGTGGTGGGGCGGGGAAGATACTTCAGTTTTTTTTTTTCTGTATAAATTTTACCATCTCTGTTAATTTTTTAGAGCTCTATTGTCCCCGTTTTGTCTGTCTGTCTGTCCGTCCGTCTGTCTATCCGTCCGTCTGTCCGTCATCATCCTAGATCTCAACAACCATAAGTCCTAGACCCATGATGTATATATCATTTTGTAGGTCTTGGCCTGCCAAGAAATGACTTTTTTCCGTTTCGCGATCTGACCTCTCAGGGCCGTAAAAGGGGCCTTATAAAGTACCGTTTTTTACTATATAAGCTATATTAATAATGGACCGCCCTATATCTCAGCAACCATAAGTCCTAGACCCATGATGTATATATCATTGTGTAGGTCTTGGCCTGCCAAGTGTACATCAAAAGTCCATTTCGCGATTTGACCTCTCAGGGCCAAAATATAAGAGTTTTTTATGTACCGTTTTGCTTATATTTTAAATATAAATAATAAAAGCTAATCAAAGGGGCGTAATCATTATTTATTTTTGTAACAGTTATTCAACATGACTTACTTCCCGTACTTTATATAAACATTCAACAATTGACGGAGTTTTCGGACGATTAAATGATTTAAGAGATAATAATTTTGTTTTCAAATATAAAGAAACGTCCTTTTAATATCTTTTTTCAGATATATGCATTACACAATTGAATTTATAAACATTTCCAAAATCTACAAATATTTACTGAAAGATAACAAACGTACTGATACATAACATGAAAATGCGCTAACACGCCCTGTGTCCAGAATGGAACAGGCTTAATTGCTTGTTTTACTTATGCTGTTAATTAAAATTATTATTATTAAGTATGGGACGTGGAAGTCCGTGTTTAGTTGATTTTTTTTTTGGAGCACGCCGCATTGAATTCACCACAAGCTGCCATCACCTCCACCCCTCTCCCTCGTATTAATAATATATATTCAGATTTGCCGTAATAAAAAAAATCCGCGTGACGAAAATCTTAACTTTTGTCAGCCGAGAGCTCTAACCAAAAATGTTTTTTATAGCAATATGGTCGCTGATTTCTTTACTTGTTTTGTTTTGATTTGGGTTTTTTTTTTTTTTTAAGATACTGAATTGGATTTTTGCTGATTCCAAGTTTTGAATGCGATACTTTTTATACCACATATAACACCGATATTGAAAAACTAACAGTTTAAATTTTTTAAAACATTTTTATTTTTACAGTTTGATTTTTTTTTTCTAAAGCTTCGTCGACAGTGTTGTTTAACATGTGTCAGTGACGTTGTCAGATTTACCCCCCCCCCCCCCAAGCCTAACCCTCAATCCAGCCAACAAAAACCTGACACCTGTAAACCATTTCGATATGTACATAGATCGTCATGGGACTCCCCCCCCCCTTACCTTCCTTACCCGTCATCCCTGGGTGGGGGAGGAGGGGGGGACGCCGTGTTAACCCCCATCACTCCCACGCACAGTTTAATCGATAATATTTGTTTGAAATGAATTGTAGCTCACCACTCGCACACAAATCGCCCCCCCCAACCACCCTTTCTTTCCAATCGTGTCCCCCCACCCCCGGCCACCCGGATCAGCTTTTGCATTCCTTCACCCCCCTCCCTCCCTCCCTCCCTTCCGACTCCTGCTTCCACCCCATTAGGCAAGGCGCGTGATATTTGCCAACCTTCTTCGTCGGCACGCACGCTTTTTTTTTTTGTTTTGTTGCTGCTATTAATAGATTGTGCAATATGATACTCACGTGATTCAAACAAACTCACGGAAGCGTCATTACGATATCACATCAATGTTGAAAGGGGGGTGGAGGTGGAGATGGGGGGGGGGGAGGGGGAGGGCTGCGCATTCGAATGGCGCTGCAGTCGTGATTGTGTTTGCAAAGCTCTATAGATGGATGAGATGCACAGTGATGGGTTTCGAACCCCCGGCTAATGTTCACGGCCGCCGTGCTTTAGGAAATCATGCATGAAATGTGCAATCTTGGCCGTTGCAACAAATCCAATCCTTCCTCCCCCCCCCCTTTTTTTTTAATGGGACGAGTTCACATTCAATCTGTATTAGATTTTGTTTGTTCTCTTGGTCGTCCGTCTTTCTCTCTCCTTCCCCCCCCCTCCGGTGATTTCCGCAAATTATGATAACAGAAAAATATAAAAATCAACCTGGCTAGCTGTACGGTCACTGCCCCACCCTAGGCCGTCGCCAGACAGTCTTTGAGCACCCCCCCCCCCCACACCCCGACAATCTATTGACAGTCGCGCTCTTCTCCCCACCCCCAACGTCCTAAGCTGCCAATTCATTTTTATAGCAGATTATGAAAAGCAAAGGGTCACGGACCATGATAAGTAGACTGTCCAGTTTACACAACAGCATATGCTTTTCTGCTAATTTCTGCCAACACACCCACATCTTTATAAATAAACCATCACCTGTTTTCTTTACTTGCTTGATAACAATTCAGTCTCAATTATGTGCATTTTTTTTTAAAAACATAACTATTTCTTGTTCATCGTTCTACAAATCTTCCCCTCAAAGAGCTGCCCCTTACCCCAACCTCTGTTGATGCGACAAGTCCGGGAACTCCCGTTTTTTTTATATTTTTATTTATTCCACTTCACCGGAAGAGTTCGCTCCCCTTTTAGTATCGCCATCTCTTCATTGTTAGGCACAACGGATCAGCGGTACAAATTATTAAAACAACAACCCCCCCCCCCCCCCCCCCCCGTGTGACACAGAACAAGACTGCCACTGTCATTATCATTAGCAGCCACGGCGATCAGAAAATGAGAGCTCACGCCGCTGGTAACGGGCGGAGACATCATGTCACACAAGTCTAGCCCGGTTATTGGCTAAATCCATCAGCGGCATGGAGATTTTTTTTAGTGGGGGGCGCAGGGTGGGTAAATGGGGGTGGGGGGAGTTTCCGTCCCCAGCCCCAATCCCCCCCCCCCCACAGCTTAAAAAAAGTATGTTCCCTCCCCCCCCCCCTTTCTCTATCTTCCCTACCATACCAACCCCAGGGGCCTTCCCTCCCTCACCCCCCCTCGTCTTTCCTTTCTCTCCTTCCATGCCTCTCTCTCTCTCTTCTCTCACTCTCTTTTGTCAAAGTCTCGCCCGACGAGCGAGAGAGAGAGAGATGGGGAACACTTTGGGTTTTGTCTTCACAAACTTTAAGACGAGTCTAAAAAAAAACAAAACAAAAAAAAAAAACTTGGACTTTTAACTATGGAGTAAATTTTAATTGATGCATTTAACATTATTTTGGACTCCATCTTCTGGTTACCAATGAAGTACCAAATTCAACGCATGGACCCATGTGAGTAAATTATTTGTGTGCGAAAACGAACAAAAAAACTATGCCGAAAAATTTATTTGGCCAAAAAACAGCATTGTTGTTATCACATTTTTTATTTCATTTTTTTTTCGTTTAGTGTTAATTATTATTATTATTGAAGTGTTCATATCATTAGAAATTATATTTCGGCGCGGAAGGCAAATCATGTATCAAATTTGTGCGCACGCGCATTATAAAAGTGCAAGCGTATTTATTAACGAAAAACTTTTTTTTTTTTGGGGGGTCCAATTGCGTCCTTCGCTACTAATTCCCACTGCACTTGTTGCTTCTGTTAAGACAAGTGTGCTCATTTATCGTACAAGTTTTATTTATTAAAAAAAAATGTGATGAGTTCACATCAAACATGGGTTTATTCCGCAGTATTCAGGCCTGTGGGACACGACGATTTGATTAGTGGTGGTGGTGGTGTTGATGGGTGGGGGGGGGGCGGGGGTGAGGGACCGAGCAAACAACTTTTTATTTTCCGCAGTTGACTTGCGGGTAACGACGTATAAACCTGGCGCCCCTCTGTACCTGGGATAATATCCGAAACCTGGCTTGAGATTCCAAACGGAAAGGTTCACTGGCAAGCTCTATGATGGAAGGCGTCCCCCCTATATGTATAAGATCATGGAGACACGCCTATGTAATCTTTTTTTTTTTTTGACATGGCCAGTGCCACAAGAACATCTTTAATTTTTTTTTAGTGACGTCATTTGAGTTCATGCAGTGACTTATGACCCTGACTTAAACATTGCATACTTCCATGCCATTTACCCAACAAAAATTCCAAAAATTTTACCCCGAAAAGTTACTAGAATGTGCCCTGAAAAAATTCCCACTTCAAATTTTAAAAGCGAAATATCATTAGTTCAATAAAGTTTAGTTGAAGGAGTTATTTTACTTTACATATTACTTTACATATTTCTAAAATAAAAATAATTATAATCTCGCTTGGCTGCGTTAGTTGTGCGTCAGGCACCATGGTATTGCCATGTGAAATGTTTCTCTGTATTCATCTAGTTTTCCATTGGCAGTGGCTTCGAATAGACCGGGTGTGTTTCGTATTTTTTTTTCCGAGACACGACCAGCAAACTTTGATGACGTCAGTAAACAGAATGAATGAGAACTCGTATTTACTGCAGACTTTGATGACGTCATTTGCTGTTAATAATCGGAGATATTTTTATATTTGGCTTTTATTTTTTTCGGGTCTGTCCAAGCCAGAGATGAGCGGACAGCGGACGCGTCCGCTTGCGGACGCAGATCCGCAGACTTTTCCGAATCCGCGGACTGACAGCGGACGCTTCGTATGGTTAAGTTGCGGACTGACGCGGATCTTCTTTAGCGTTACCATAAAAAATTTCAAGTCATTTAAACAGCTAAATTTCAGCAATGCGGACGCGCGGACTGACTGCGGACCAATGTTGTAAGATTCTGCGGACGCGGTCGCGGACGCGGATCATTGATATAAATCCGCGGACGGACGCGGACGCTAAATTTCAAGATCCGCACACCTCTGGTCCAAGCCTAATAAATAAAGTCATTTGCTGTTAATAATCGGAGATATTTTTATATTTTTTTAAAAATAAATACGGCTTTGAATTGTATATTTTAGTTGTCAGGATATATGTCTAAGACTAAGAGTTTTAGGGTCTGCCCAAGCCTGATAAAGTCGGACGAATAAAACAAAAATTATGCGCTAAATTAGTATCTATCGTACCCCCCCCCCCCCCCCAAGAAAGCTAACACTCGTTAATTCGTCTCCGTCAGTATTTGGTTCGATTCTCGGATATAAATGCTTCCCCATCCCCTCTATTTTCGTAAATTTGAAATATGTAATATTTAGCCTTAGGACTAGCTATACACTGCAAAGCCTTTGCAGGAAGATAAACTATTGTAAAGCCATTGCCGAACCTAGGATTTGGGGGCCTTGCATTTTGACATTCGATACCATGACATGAGATTATGTACTTAATATTTAATGTAAAAAATAATTTTGGGATCTCCCTCAAGCTGGAGTCCGGCGGGACTTTCGATTTTGGACACCCCTCCCTTAAAATTGTTACGCCTCTGTGTTCAGCTTTGATACATATTTTCAAAATATTTTTTTTTTTAAGTTATGAAATAGTTAAAAAAAAAAAACCTAATTAGTTGTTGTTTCTTTTTTTTTTACAACATCCTAAAATATAAATTATTTCAATAAAAAAAAATGTCAAAGATATCTAGTTAGTTAATTTTCATTAAAACAACTTAAAGGATACATTCTGAAAAAAAACACAATAAAAAAAGTTATGTTTCTGAGAGGAATCGAACCTGGATATAGTCAGCATAAAAATGAATCACAGACCAAACGGTTTCACCACTGTGCCCGGAGGACAAACAAGCAAAGTTGCAATTTTAATGTATAAGTAGACAAAATTACTCGTTCCCGCGAAAAGAAAATAACTTTAAATCATAAGAGTTCTATCTGTTTAGTGACGTCATCAAAGTTTGCTGGTCGTGATTCGGGAAAAAAAATACGAAACACACCCGGCCGTATTCGAAGCCACTGCGTTTTCCATTCAATTCTAACGCCAGTGCTGAATTATTTTTTAGTGCATAATTCCTATACAAAAATAAGTATAGATCGAAGATCATATTGTATTATAATAATACACATGTATAAACAATGACTACCCCATCCCCTAATTCAATCTTTTGTATAAAAGTATACTTTTTCATAAAAAAAATAAATAAGAATACAATATATATATGTGTGTGTGTGTGTGTGTGTGTGTGTGTGTGTGTGTGTGTGTGTTAATAACATCTCATTAATA
>JAGDYQ010000052.1:1104739-1118374 GCA_021962125.1 Bulinus truncatus | reverse complement strand
TTGATGAAATGTTATTAAAACATATAATTGTTTATACATGTGTATGTATTATTACGGTACAATATATATATATATATATATGTTCTTCGATCTATACCTAGTTTTGTACGGGAATTATGCACACACAAAAATAATTTGGCATGGCGGTAGAATTGAATAGTGTAAACCAGATGAGTTTGTCGTAAATACAGAGAAACGAGATTATAATTATAATTTTTTTTTTAGAAATATGTAAAGTAAAATAACACCTTCAATGGCTTTATTGAATCGATGATATTTTGCTTTAAAAATTTGAAGTGGGAATTTTTCAGGGGCACATTCTAGTAACTTTTAGGGCAAAATGTTGTTATTTTTGTTGGGTAAGTGGCATGAAAGTATGCAATGTTTAAGTCACTGCATGAACTCAAACAAGCGTCACTAACAAACAATTAAAGATGCTCTCTGCCCATGTCAAAAAAAAAAAAAGATTACATAGGCGTGTCTCCATGATCTTATACAGATTGGGGGGGGCGCCTTCCATCACAGAGCTTTTTTTCCGCGTTTGGAATCTCAAGCCAGGTTTCTGATATTATCCCAGGGGCATAGATTTTAAAGTGGTACGCAAATCAACTGCGGAAAACTAAAAAAGTTAATTGCTCGGTCCCCTTTACCCCCCCACCAACACCATAAATAAGCCCGTCGTGTCCCACAGACCACAATACTGGAATATCCCCATGTTTTATGTGAACTCATCACACTTTTCTTAAATAACAGAATACAATAGATGAGCACACGCATCTTAACAGAAGCAACAGTGTTTAGTAAAGTAGCGCACGGCGCAATGTGGTTCCTGCAAAAAAAAAATAGTTTTTCATTAATAAATACTTTTGCATAGCGCGTGCAAACAAATTTGATGGCAGGATTTATCTTCCGCGCCGAAATGTAATTTCCATATCTATAGTAATTTCTAATGATATGGGCTACTTCAATAATAATAATAATAATAATTAACTCAACGAAAAAAATGAAATCAAAATGTGATAACAACAATGATATTTTTTGTGACCAAATAAATATTTTTAGTACCGTTGTTTATTTTTTTTTTCGTTTGTTTTTGCACACAAATAGTTTACTCACATGGGTCCATACGTTGAATTTGGTACTTCATTTGTAACCAGAAGATGGAGTCCAAATATTGTTAAATGCATCAATTGAGTTACTTTCATAGTTAAAAGTCCAAGTTTTTTGTTTGTTTTATTTTTTGACTCAATCCTTCAAGTTTGTGAGACAAAACTAAAATTATTCCCCATCTCTCTCTCTCTCTCTCTCTCGCTCGTCAGGCGGGAGCTTTGACAAAGAGAGTGAGATAGAGAGAAGAGAGGCACATGGAGGGAGAGAAAGGAAAGACGAGGGAGTGAGGAGGAGGCCCCACCGGGGGTTTGACATGGTAGGGAAGATGAGAAGGGGGGAGAGACATACCTTTTTTTACAGCTGGGGGGGGAATTG
The DNA here is from genome assembly GCA_021962125.1 of Bulinus truncatus. Taxonomy (NCBI): domain Eukaryota; kingdom Metazoa; phylum Mollusca; class Gastropoda; family Planorbidae; genus Bulinus; species Bulinus truncatus. Next base: position 1,116,889 of record JAGDYQ010000052.1, on the reverse strand, counting down.
GGGCTGGGGACGAGCTCCTACCCCATTACCACCGCCCCACTGCTAAAAAAATCTCCCCTGCCGCTGATGGATTTAGCCAATAACCGGGCTAGACTTGGCATGACATGATGTCTCCGCCCGTTACCAGCGACGTGTTGAGCTCTCATTCCTGATCGTCGTGGCTGCTAATGATAATGACAGTGGCAGTCTTGTTCTGTGATCACACGGGGGGTTGTTGATTTTAATAATTTGTACCGCTGATCCGTTGTGCCTAACAATGAAGAGATGGCGATACTAAAAGGGGAGCGAACTCTTCCGGTGTAGTGGAATAAATAAAAATATAAAAACGGGAGTTCCCGGACTTATTGCATCAACAGAGGTTGGGGGTAAGGGGGTGGTGGGGGGATGGGGGTGAGGTCTTTGAGGGAGATTTGTAGAACAATGAACAAGAAATAGTTATGTTTTTTTAAAAATGCACATAATTGACAATTGTTATCAAGCAAGTAAAAGTTACCTTACACGAAGAAAAACAGGTGATGGCTTATTTATAAGGTAATGATTGATGTTGGCGAGAAATTAGCAGAAAGCATGCTGTTGTGTAAACTGGACGGTCTGCCTCATGGTCGTGACCCTTTGCTTTTTCATAATCTGCTATAAAAATGAATTGGCAGCTTAGGACGTTGGGGGTGGGGGTGGGGAGAATAGATTGTCCAGGGGTGCTCAAAGACTGTCTGGCGACGGCCTAGGGTGGGGCAGTGACCGTACAGCTAGCCAGGTTGATTTTTATATTTTTCTGTTATCATAATTTGCGGAAATCACCGGAGAGGGGGGGGAGGGGGAGAAAAGGCGGGGGGGGGGAGAGAGGAAGACGGACGACCAAGAGAACAAACAAAATCTAATACAGATTGAATGTGAACTCGTCCCATTAAAAAATAAAGGGGGGGGGGGAAAGGGTTGGTTGTTGCAACGGCCAAGATTGCACGTTTCATCATGATTTCTAAAGCTTTACGGCGGCCGTGAACATTAAGCCGGGGTTCCGAAACCGCATCACCTGTGCATCTCATCAGTCTGCAGAGCCTTGCGGCTTCCATCCAGGACTGCGGTGCCGTTCGAATGCGCAGCCCTCCCCCCTATCCCACCTGCCCCCCTTTCAACATTGATGTGATATCGTAATGACGCTTCCGTGAGTTTGTTTGAATCACGTGAGTATCATATTACACAAATCTATTAATAGCGTTAAACAAAACAAAAAAAAAAAAAAAAAAAGCGGTGCGTGCCGACGAAGTTAAGGTTGGCAAAAATATCACGCGCCTTGCCAATGGGGGGGGAAGCAGAGTCGGAAGGGAGGGAAAGCTCAAGATCAGGGTGCAGCGGGGCGGGGGGGTGGGACACGATTGGAAAGAAAGGGTGGTTGGGGGGAGGGGGGGAGCGATGAAGTTTAAAAAGTGTGCGAGTGGGGAGGCTACAACTTATTTCAAACAAATATTATCGATTAAACTGTTCGTGGGAGTGATGGGGTTTTTGCCGGCTTCCCCTTCCTTCCTGCCTTCCCCGGGATGACGGGCGAGAGATGGTAAGTAGGGGGGGAGGGTCCATGACGCCCTATATACATATCGAAGTGGTTTAAGGTGTCAGGTTTTTGTTGGCTGGATTGAGGGTTAGGCTAGAGGGGGGGGGGGGTAAATCTGACAACGTCACTGACACATGTTAAACAACACTGTGGACGAAGCTTTAGAAAAAAAAAATCAAACTGTAAAAATAAAAATGTTTTGAATAAATTAAACTGTTAGTTTTTCAAGATCGATTTCATCTGTGGTATAAGAAGTATCGCATTTAAAACTTGAAATCAGAGCAAAAATCCATTTCAGTATCTTTAAAAAAAAAAAAAAACCCAAATCAAATCAAAACAAATAAAGAAATCAGCGACCATATTGCTGAAAAAAAAATAATTTTGGTTAGAGCTCTCGGCTGACAAAAGTTAAGATTTTCGTCACGCGGATTTTTTTTTTTTAACGGCAAATCTGAATATATATTATTAATACGAGGGAGAGGGGTGGAGGTGATGGCAGCTTGTGGTGAATTCAATGCTGCGTACTCCAAAACAAAAAAATTCAACTAAACACGGACTTCCACGTCCCATACTTAATAATAATAATAATTTTAATTAACAGCATAAGTAAAAAAAAAATAAACAGAAATGGTCAAATTTATACAGAAAAAAAATCGCAGAAGTATCTTCCCCGCCCCACCACCCTAAGCCCACGAAAGTTCATTGAAACACTCATAAAAAGACACTCCATATCCTAATGGCCCAGAGACACTCCATATCCTAATGGCCCAGAGACACTCCATATCCTAATGGCCCAGAGACACTCCATATCCTAATGGCACAGTGAATACTGAATTTTTTTGATGCTTGGGCTCTAAATGGAGCTGTAGAGCCAAAAGAAGAAGAGAAGAAGAATGACTAAATTGAGTACAAAAAAAAAATAGACGATGCTCTGTTATGAACGTGAGCCATTACATAACCCTAGGCAGTGCCCCCTACCCCTACCCCCAACCCCCAGGTGACTCCTGCTGATCGATACTTGAACCCAACCTACAAGTTACATAAAGAATTGGTTAACTTTGTTTTTATTGAGTTTTTTCCACACTAGCATCAAAGTGATCGAAGACGTAAGGTGACACTTGCGAATTATAATTTCTTTATTTTATCAAGTGCAGCACATCCAAGCTCCCCTCTCCCGCCCCCCTTCCCATTATTGAAAACTACCCTCCCACGCCAGTTACAACTTTCATTCCCAATGGTTGTCGTTGTTGTGCAAAACAAGGCCTTTGCCCCTGATATTGATCAAAGTTGATTGCCGGGGATTGCGCTGGGTATTGGCATTAAGTGTCATTAAAATCTGGCCATTACTGTGGGTCGACCCAGGAGGTGATAACGGGTTGGGTGATGGCGGGTGGGCGATAACTCAGGATGTTGCCAGTTGGAGCGGATCCAAGCTTGAGGATATGGTTCAGTTGATGGTGTCCTAAAATGGCAGTTGAGTGGGACCGGAAGGGTGGTGGTGGTGGTGGGGGGTGGAGGGGGACTTAATAATTATGCAAGATGATGACCTAATTTGGGTGTGATTGCTTTTTTTGTATTCTTGTCTTGGGATTTCTCAATCTTTACGATCTAGATGTGAATGAGTGCCCTTGCCAACGTGAAGTCACTTTGACCCGGCTGTCGGACCAAAATATATATCATTTGAAACAATTATATGTTATTATTTATTAACTAGTGGTCTTTTATTTTTACAACTTCAATGCACACTCTCACGGAGATGTGTTCGGTAGGAGATCTCGGAAGATACCTGTACAATCAATATGAATTTACATACATGCGTAGTACTTTAAATTTCGTTTTTTTATTTATTTGTTTTTCTTTGGACAATTGGTTTAGATGTGTTGACGATAGCCGAAAAGCCGAGATATTTCATACATAACCATCTCCCTCCCCCCCAATGGGCCAGCAGTGTTCCATGAAGTACCCAAGAAAAAAAGAAAAAAGAAAGAAAATATACAAGGTTTCTACAGGAGGCAGCGTTTCCTGGTTCACCCCCCCTCCTCACTCTCTGATCAGGGTCGTCCTCCTCCCCCTCCTCCTTTCCCTTCTATTCCCCTCCCTCTTATTGTATGTTTCTCCGCCCTATTGACTCGGGACCTGTCCTGGTATCTGTTACGCCTTGGGTCCAACGTGAAGCATTGTCCCACTGGCATTCGTGTCGCCACCACTTATGAAGGAGGAGGGGTTGGGGGGGGGGGGAACGACCCAACGGTGAAGAGCAATGGCCCGAGGGAGGGGGGAGAAGAATATTTATGTGGAGACCAGATTGACGCAAACACACCCCTCTACCACTGTTGTACATGGCCTCACCTGGGTTGATACTGGTCTGATAGGGGGTTTGCGCATCGAGACACAGACGCTCTACGCTTCAAACAATAATATTGTTTTCCAAATCAGATGCTCATGTTGTTCATTGCATTGTTTTTTATACTATGTATAAAATGTGGTCAAGCGGTACTGTGGTCATTCGAATATAAACCACCGTCCGCTGCCCCACCAAAACTCAAACCCTTTCATGACGGTATCATCCAATGGCCCTATGGTCGTTGTTTGTAAAAAACCATCTCTCTTGACTCGACAAGAATATGAAGGCGTTCAGGTTAGGGGCTGTCTATAATTACAAGGGTGGGCGGCCACTGACCTCGTGGGCCATTACAACCCTTTTTTAAAAACAAATATACTGTGGCCACCATAAGAGCAACATGAAATGGTGTTGTGCGGTATTTAAACCAAACCACGTCTGTGCATATTAAAATGTACTGAAAGTCCAAACACACCGGCAACATGTTTCATTCAAGGATCCGACTTAACTTTACCACCACACTATCTACTGGTTAGCGACTCAGGACATTGAGTAGACTAGAATATATATATATATATATATATATATGTATTGTGTGTGATATGTGTGTGTATTGTCCCATGAGATTTGCGAAACATTATGGATGAAGTTTTTTTTGTCTTAATTCTCGTTCTAATATAACATAACGCCTTTGGGGTGGGAGTAGAGGGGAAAGGGGGGGGGAGGGAGGTAGACTCCGAAGTCTAAAACTCTGTGACGTTAAAATGGGTAAAATATAAAAAGCGTGAAGGGGAGAGAGCGGGGGGGGGGGTAAAAAAACAGACCCAAAAAAAGCATTACGCAATACGCGAATGGTGACCCCCACACCCCCTAAAGACAGTCGTGTAAGGAAATAAACGACAATAATTCAACAATAACAACAAACCATACAAATGAACATAATGTATAAGGCGCACAAAGAAAATAATGAATAAACATAACGGTCAATTTGTTTCATGCGATTTTCAAAAAAAACAACCAAAAACAATAACAACACAACAACAAATAATAATTCAATGATAAAACCCAGTCGAGTAGAGTTGTGTGTTGGACCCGGGGGGGGGCACTATAAGGGTGACCCTTTTTTTTTTCTTTTCTTCTTCCCCTCCCAGGTCTGTCTCTCTATTGTCTTTACCGTGAAATAACCTTTCGGTCAGTATCGACTAAGTAACGCCATGTCTCGCCCATACGACTACCGGGTCAGTTTCATTTCTACCCTGGAAATTAAACGATTACGATTACCAGAGAGATTCGACGATCGCCAACCGTTAGGTCCGCTGGGTTTTAATTCGATTTTTTACATGAGCCTCCCGGCTAATTTGTGGATAGTGAGGCAAAGCGTACTGTCAGCAGTGACAAAGGCACCACTCGTCCACCCCCAGAAAAAAAAGGGTGTTATCTGGTGTGCGAAGTGCGCCTTTTAGGGGAATTTTCAAAATAGAATACAAGGCCATCCATGGGCAGAAATAATAAATGGCCGAGCCCTCTCAAACCAAATCACAGAAATAAAAGTTTGAAAAAAAAAAAGATGCAGCACCGTCCTCCGCATAAAGGAATGACTTTTAAAAACGTGATGTTATAATGAGGCGCCAGATTTGCTGCTCATTTATTTATATGTCTGATACCCACACTGGAATAGATTATCATTGGGGTATTCCTAATGTGAAACTCAAGATATTACATGATATTCAGATAAGCGCAATAGGCATTGCTTAAAAAAACAAAACAAAAACAAAAAAAAACTCTGAAAGGGTGGTCAGTTTAGGTGACCAGTTTGAATTGGAAGGATTGCCAAGGATTACGATAGAATATTGGAAAGATTAGGTTTTAAATTGAGGGGAAGAGGTAATGGACTGGTTCGAAGGTTCGAAAAGTACAGTTGGAGTAAATAGAAAGTGATGGAGGAGGAGGAGTGAGAGACTGAGCCTAGTACAACAAAAGAGATTCTCAATGATTTGTACAGTATGGGAATTTGAAGCCTCACTGGGTTACTGGCAGCTCTGCCGGCGAGGGCTCAGGCTAGCCTCAAAACGGGTCAACTGGACTGCCAATAAAATGCCCCCCGGCTTAAATAAAGACCAATGTTTTTCCTTACATAAAGCATGTGGCGTGTGCTAAATGCACAGCGACAGCACTTGTTTTACCAGTGGCGACAAGGACTGACAGGGCGCTGGACTCAGGGGGAAGCATTTTACTACAAGATAATGCCGGACTGGGGCGTTGGCGTGGTGGGGAGGGAGGAGGGTGGGGCGTAAGGTCAGTGACTGGACCACAGTTGGAGCTCTGACGTGATTCTAAGAAACTATTTCTCCGCCAACAACAAAAAAGTTCTTGCAGTGTCAGCCCTGACCCTCGACAAGTGTCTGGCGCCAGAAGCCACAGGGATATACAGTATTCAAAGGAATAGCAAATGGTTTTAAGAAAAGTTTGTCCATACACTTACCAACCCACATAAGAGAACTGAGATGCGGAGAAGCAACCCGCACACACGCATGGCTTTACGTAATCAACTGTCCTCCGCTGGTCAAATAATTGGCAAAAAGCCCTTCCCTCCTGTTTAAATAAAATGGTAAAAATAGATTTACAAACACAAGTCAAAGGGTTGACGTTCTTTCAGTGTCACAAGACAGGTGGCGCCGAAACGATTTCCCCCCTTTGTGGATTTTGTGTAGTTACCGCCACTAACCCTTCCGTGGAGAGGTGACACCTATGACAGGTAGCCGTTATGAAGCTGTGCGGAAACGAGGGCGTGTACCTGAAACAATAACATGTCGGACACGACAGCTGTCTCTTCTTGACAAAATCAGGTCAGTCCTTGTGATTCCTACTGACCAATCGACGCTCATCTAGTTTTCCTTTACAATCATGTTTTCCAAGTTGATTTAAAAATAGCTTTTTGGTCACCTTCTTTTTATATCTTCCCCACCTGTTGTACTGTTAATTTCACACCGTCGAATGGCTGCTCAATAATATATACATATATATATATATATATATATATATATATATATATATATAGACGAACACTTTAAAATTTGGGTAAAACATGAATATACAGTATACTGGTAATTAAATGGACCTAATTTTATTTTTAATAGTCTATAGGCCTTATTGACGTGCTTCGATAGGCGCGGAGGTAAATGCCCCGGGGGGGGAGAGGTATTAAAATTCAGAATAAGGCTTGACGTTAAATGGGCACACCTTTTTTATGAGCGTAAATTAAATCGTACAAAAAAAGTAATGAATGGAATAATAGTACCAGAAGAACGGTTGTATCTGACTCTGGTTTTATTTTACACGAGTGGCTGGGATGTGGTGAGTGGTTGAGGGGTGGGGGGATTCGTTACTATCGCAGGGCCAATCGACGTGGAGCATTTTGAAATAGTCATTCAACTTTTGCACCATAGATCAACTTTCTCATTGCAGAACGGCGACCAGCGCAATAACATCTGGCGAAATCAGCGGCCGAAGGTTTCCTGGTGTTATTTGTTCACTCAAGTCATATCTGGGGTCGTGCATTGTTGACATATTTCCCAGTTTTATACCATGATTACTTTTACGTCAAACCCTTGAATAATAGTTGCAAGCATATGTTAGATACTACTGGTTTTGCATTTCCGCTATGACATAGGCGTCTGTAAGGAATTTTTCAAGGGGGCAAAAATTTTCGGGGGGGGGGCAAATAACTGCTTTTATGACCATTTTTTTATAGTTTCCCCCATCTTATATGATTTTTTTAAACTATAGCAGAGAGCCGTGCTTGCTTTACGCAAGATTACGCACTCCTGCGCTATGACGAACTTTCGATAACAAGTGCATACATTTGTTAGGACATAATACTGTAAAAATGTTGTTTTCCATCCATTACATTACAAGCACAACCTTCTGGCATGTATTTTAAAAATTATTCATGTCAGAATTGGTAAATTCAATATGCCATATGTGAGAACTATAAGACGGCGACTTGGACCTAACCAGAGCAAGAAGGCATACTGTCCATGGGGCTCAAACTCTCGTGAGATGTGAGTGGTAGAGCAACTTTACCCTCGTGGTGCCTCCCCCCACACACGCCTACCCATGATAAGCTTCCCACCAAGGTTGAATGATCATTACGGTAATGAATACGTGCCTATCAGTCGAGATCAAATCCCGATGAGCGTTGGGCGATTGGTCCCAGGTGTATCTAGTGGCAGGTAGGTCCGGAGTCATATCAATCCAACATGCATGGACTTGGTGTCGTTTTCTCGTGCACTAAAGTCTTTATTACTGTTAAAAGAGTTCATCTCTTTCTTTCTTTTTAGAGCTTATACCTCAGTTTACATTCTTGCATTTTGGTTTAAAACTTCTCTTACCTCTTAACCCATTTACTTTCCTTTTTGTTTCCCTGCTCATAGATGAACTAAACTATGCCTGAGATTTCTACGGGCCCGAGTTATGATGACATAAGAAAGAGGTGAACTTTTTCTTGATTGATTAAATCTGGTGCTTGTATGGTGAGTGGGACGGGTGAGAGATTCTTCCTTCTCAGTACGAAACTAAAATAGAGAGTGGCTAGATGAGGGCCCCCCCCCCGGAAGGAAGCCTGTCGGCCCAAGGTACTCCCAAGTCGTCAACCGTAGTGACATTTCAAAAAATAATTATTAGACTGATTAAAAAAATTTGACATATTTTTTTATTTTAATCTTGTACGAGAATTAGAACTGGTAGGATGGAAGATAAGGGTGGTTGATGTTTGTGTGTATTATTGTATGCGAGGGAATTGGTTGTCGGCAGGGTGCGTGTGCGTGTCATTTGTCAGGGACAATGAAAATGGTGCAGGCAGCGGTCACTGCAACATGTTCTAGAAAGTAGGTCAAATCTATCTGGACCCCCACACGTCCATGCGTGATGAATAAGAAAGTTCAAGGGGGGAGGGGTGTATGTTTGATCACATGGCGGCTAGAGCTCCCACTAGCAAATTGAACACATGGCCACGTAAAATTGTAGAAGTTAGCATGAAATAGAGAATCACAATTGGTAAATCCACTGAATGTCAAGTATATATTCTGATTCCAATGTTTTGGTAACTATTAAAGCAATTTAACCTAATATTTAAAATGATGGGGAAGGAGTGGAGAGAAGAATCGTGAAAAGAAAGGGAAGTATTGATGATTTGTAATAGACAGGTTTTGGAGGAAATAGATTCTCAAAGGTGGGCAGTAGCTGAGCCTTTAGGTGGGTGAGAAGATTCAAGGAGAAGGCAGATGGTGAAAGGCAGGAGAACAGAGGCATCAGCGAGGTAGAAATGGCTGGGAGAAGCTTTAGGTGGAAGTGAAAATTAGGAGACGGAATGTGTGGGTAGAGGATGGAGACAGAATGTGAGCCAATAGCTGGGAGGGCACAGGTGAGTAAGAAGGTGAGAGGCAAGATATTAATGGAAAGTAATTAAGGAGACAGAGTGTGGGCATTAGCTAGGAGACTTTGAGTGAGTAGAAAGGGTGGGGAGGCAGGAATGTGGGTAGAAGTTGGGAGGCTGAGATAATGGGTAGAAAGTTCCCCCCCCCCCCCCCCCCCCCCCCCCCCCCCCCCCCCCCCCCCAAGAGGGAGACAGAATGTGACAGTAGCTGGGAGACTTAGTGATGAAGGTGGAGCCAGATGGGCAGTAGCTGGGGAGCTTTAGGTGAGTAGAAGATTTGAGAGACCAGATGGGTGAAAGTTCGGAGACAGAATGCAGGTGGGATTGGGAGACAAGAATGTGGGCAGTAGCTGGAGGCTTAGGTGAGTAGATGTGGAGATTTATTGGGGCAGCCGGTGGAGACAGAGAGGGAAGGAGATAGAGAGAGAGAAAGGGAGAGAGAGAGAGAGAGAGAAGGGAGGGAGAGGAGATAGAAAATGAGCAAAAAGCAATGTTTCAAAAGGACTCGTGAATAACTTTTTAAAAAGCGGCTTTAGTGTATACAAATACATTCATGTTTACTACTGAAAGTCAAAAATCCAACCTATACACACAGAAGCAGCTTTACCTGACACTTTTTTATTCCCTAATATTTACCCCACTGCTGCTCTACAGACTGCTCTTCAGAGACATATACTTTGGATCTTCTTTAAGAATACGTCCAGAAACAGTGACAAAGGATACCTCTCTTCCGAAAAAAGCAACAATGTTGATATCATCAATACTGGCTTCAATACTGACATCCAATCAGGGCGTATGAAAATGTCAACAGTAAGAATCATGACCTCTCAGCAGCCTCTTTTAGGTTTAAGTTGACATTTTTGTAAACGTTCGGTTACAGTGGACCATTTACATTTCATTGCGCCAATATAATGCGGGGCTGCCAACTACTTCACGAAAGATTACCCGAAATTTAAAGAATATTATAAACAAATATTATTTAGTGTAGTGGTTATAAAACGTGTGCTTCATTACCCCCCCATGAATATAACTATGACTGATTTCGCGATCCAGTTGTTAAGAAAAACTACCAAATTAAAGAAATAGAATGTACTCCTTTAGCAACTATAAAATGATTTCCTGCCCCCCCTTTGAAGAGACTTACAAACTTTTCGTTTCGCAATGTATCGAGGAATCCTCCTTTGATAATCATGATCAAGATTATATATAAAATAAGAATAGCAAAAATAAACCCTACATTTTATACCCAAATAACCTCCCCAAAACAAATATCCGTATAATTGTAAGAGTACAGTTGCCTTAAGCCCCGAGGGCTCATCGGGGCATATGAAATTGTAGAGATTAATCTGTTTCAGTAACCTCGGCATATTCTGAGGATTGTGTAAGTTGCTTTAAGCCTAGCCGCCCCTACTCCCCCAACTTAAGTCAAGGTCGACAGTGACGCTCTACTGCCTCGACCACCCACGTCTAAAATTATATCGGGCAACTAATTTTCCTGAATGTGATTTAAAAAAACGAATCCAGATATAAAGTATCATTATTCCCTTTATGCCTTCTCCCCCCCATACACACACACACAACCGTCCTCTAACAATCCACTGCTGTAAAAACGATGTGCGTGCACGGACCATGTAGAAAATTTTTGAACGCACGCTCGTAAAACCGCACAAGGGGGGAATGTTCGTCTTGGATCACAATAGTGGCTGGCGTTTGTTCCACATTTCGATGTAGCTATAATTAGCCGATTTCATTAGTTCTCATGTTAGCGGCACATTGCACTTACACCACAAATCCCGCACGCCAGAGGTATTTATCAACTCGTTCCGTTGCCGCAGGCTTGTCGATGGGGAGGGAGGGAGATGGGGAGAGGAAAAAAAATCAATTTTTCGACCTTTTTTGTCTTCACCAAAATCCAGCCATGATGCGTCTTCCTTTACGAGAGTTAGATTGACAGCTTGGATTTGAATAATTTCACACGGAAGAACAACGCCATTTTGAAACGGTCGTGTCGTGTTTGACACTCACTGTGACGTTAATCTTGTCGTATCAACCGCCCACTTGCAGTTGCATAACCAAGATAACGTGAATTTCATGACACCTAAAAGTGGTACAAATCATAATAATAATAAACGTTACCTTACTTTCTCTACATGCATGGAATGAAAGGCGTGTGTCTTAACTGGATTGCGTCTGCCCTACATTTCATAACCATCCCCACAACCCCCCATAACCAATACAATATCAAAGTATCTGTCACAAGAGTTCCCCAAATACTTCATTACAGCGGGCCCCCAACTATTTTCAATATTTGCCTAGGAGGCCTCCAACTGTCTATACCTATCTAAATTTCTTACCTATCTCAGTGTCTTGGATTTTAACTATCTCTGTATTATCTAGAGGCCCCCAACTATCTCAGTATCTGCCTTGGGCCCCCAACTATCCCGTATCTACCTTGGGCCACCAACTATCTCAGTATCTACCTTGAGTTTAAATCTCAGTACCCGCCTATGTCTCTCCAGTTATTTTAAAGTCTTTGGGAAGGGTGAAAAACAAAGAACATACTTGTCGGAGGGTGGGTAGAAATGATGAGGGAGAAGGGGAGGAAGGAGGGCGTGTGAAGGCAACAGATGTCACTTTATTCATGTACAAGTGATAGATGTCGTTACACTATTTTTTCTTTTACAACGTTAAATGTCAGGAAAGATGCCAATGACGTCAGTGGCGATTGCTGATGGTCCTCATAGTGTCACAAGGCGTAGACCCTGGGTGGCGGGACTAACATGTGTGTGCCAGCGCCTCCATTCCACTAGAGGAAACAAGTACTAA